>JAQHUG010000251.1:1994529-2012339 GCA_028555095.1 Dicrostonyx torquatus | reverse complement strand
TTTGCACACTCAGGAATCCCATAAAAACACTAAAACAGAAGCCATGATACATACACAGAGGACCCGGTGCAGACTCCTGCAGGCCATGTGATTTGGTGTCAGTCCTTGTGAATTTGTTCATTTGAGTTTTGATCCTGTTGATTTAGAGGGGCTAGGATTTTGGTATCCTCCATCCTCTTTGGCTCTTGCACCCTTTGGACCTCCTCTTCTTCAGGTTTCCCTGAGCCCGAGACATCCTACGAGAGGAAGCTTCTCTGCTGATGGCTGGGCAAGGCCCTGAACTATGAGTGCAGCAGAATGTCGCCAGACACATTTCAGTACCCTGTTCATCAAAGGAGCAGAAAAATGCTCAATGGGGAAACGCTGTTTCAAAAATATTGTGTGGTTTGAGTTTTGTCTGACCTGGGAAAGGCTAACTCACTAGACTGTGTTACCAACGCTTAGCTCTATAATGTAATGTGTCTTGGCTATCTATGGCTAGCGAATGATGAAGATTTGAAAGCGCTGTTATTTAAAATATTAATCATCACCAACAAAATCAGCCTTTATAGCAGAATAAAGAAGTCAAACTTATATTTAAAAAAAACTGTTAAAATGGCTGAGTCGGTAAGAGATGCCTTGCAGGCTGAGGACACAAGTTAAGTCCCCAGGCACTGTTTTTACAAATAAAGACAGATCCCTGGAGCTCACTGGCCAGTCAGTCCAGTCCATTTGTCAACCTCCAGGCCAAAAAGAGATTCCCATATCAATCAACAAAGTGGGTAGTTTTTAAGAAAGGACTCTTGAGGTTATCCTTGGCCCTCCATTCACACATTTGTACCCGCACACACACTCACACACAAATAAAGTAATTAACACGTGGTTAGAGAATTAAATGACACAATTATATTAACTGTAAAGTGGACCAATAATTATCTTTTGAATATAAGGAGAAAACGGCATGCTGGTTCAAGACCGTAATCGTCATATCCAATAAGCAGAGGCAGGGGGATTTCCAAGTTGAGGCTAGGATCGGCTATATAGTGAGACCCTGTCTCAATAAAATCACATAGTATGAAGAGAGGTATTCAACATGTAACACCGAATTAAATGATTTGCATTCATTCGAGGAGGACTCAGGACTTGGAGTCTACCAGGAAGGATTCATGTAAGACATAGAGCCCCATGTTTAGGAGAGAATAAAAGACTCTCAGGAGAAAATGAAGCTTGGGTTTCACAGTCCAGCAGGACTGTGGCCAGGTTCAGGCTTTTCTTATTTATCTACTCTGTCCTTAGACAGAGCATTTGTCTTTTCTAAGATTGGTATCTTGATCTGTAAAGAAGAGGCGATAATATTTTCCTTAAACATGAGCATACATGTGAAACCTCACAAAGCCTTGAGGTATAATCATCGTATGTTTATCCTCATACTTTCCCTGCGCAAATATTTCAAACCCTTTACTCCTGCAGTGCTGATTTCTAAAGTTCACCCGTTTCTGGACTGTTCCTCAGCTAGTCTTCCCTTTCTTGTCTATATTTTTTTCTCTCTGTTGATTTTTTTTTTGTTCTCTCTTTCCAAGAAGGCATTCTCCCCGTCCTTACGTACAGAGGTCAAGTTCTCACTTCTCTCTGACCTTTCCTGAACCACTAAGTATTATTATCTACCACTTTACTACAAGTAATTTATTCACTTTTTCAAAAAGCCAGCATTACGTTACCAACTGTGCCAAGCTACAAGCATCTGAAGATCAAAATGACCCAGGCCTTGCAACTAGGAAGTTATAATGTTCCCAAACGAAAGATCGAAAGGCAAATGATTTTAATTAAGTATTCAAGCTGTCTGAAACATAATATAGATATACCAATTAAACCATATTCTGCCTAAGGGCAATGGTTCTGTTTTGTTTTCCTAAATTATTAAATCCCTCTAAATTCTTAGAACAAGTACCATAGAGCTGAACATTGCATATATTTTGCATATTTATTATCTAAAATTCTTTTGTGGAAAATTTTCATATAAAACACTTCAAGAAGCCTAGCTATAAGCAATCACTTTAAAAAAAAATTGGTGTGAAGACTTTAAGCCTATGGGATCCTAAAATTAGAACCAGATCCTTGATTTGCTTTGAATCCATCATTTTACTTATGAAACCAGTGTTCCTGAGCATTTAATCAGTCAGGTCATGAGTTAGTTTGTATCTGGTCGGTAGGCTACACAAGGAGCCGGCCTCAGCAGAGAATCAGGTTTATGCTGGTGCTACCTGTAGTATTAGTCAAAGGGCCTACATATCAAATTCCAAAATCAAGCCCAAGCTAGCAAGTTAGAATGTAATGAAGAATTGCTCGTAGTCAGTGCTGTAATGGGGGCCAATGCTTAGAGCTTGGGTGTATGGCTCGTTTACATGTCTTTGGGAACTGTCAAGGTTAGTGTTGGGCCAGCAATGTTTGATCTCCGAAGGCAAGAGTAATGATATTGGCCAATGCAATTTTGTAGGCCAGGCAATCTTTTAATACTCCTTAGATCGGGCAGCTAGCCAGAGCTTCCAAAGAGAACTTTCAGACTTTGTTCCATGTTGCTTTTTTATTGATACAGAATTCCTCCTTCTACCAAGGCACATCTGTGTGTTTCTGGCTGCACATTGAGTTAACTTTGGGGACTGGAAATAATGGTGATTGAAAGATCACAGCTTATTAGCTTAATGTTTGCTTAGCCTTTTGCTGGAGCCAAGCACAAACAATCCAGAGGCAGATTTGGAAGCCCTTAGTTCCGAGAAAGAGTTTTTAAGGAAGGGAGCTGAATAAATACTGTGGCTCATATTGAAGCTACAGTCATTCGATGCTATTGCATGGTCACCGTGCCGTTGTTACACGTATGCATCAGTGTGGGGCCTGGAGAGATATAGGAAGGACAATTGAAAAGAATGTAGAATAAAGCCAGTGCATATTTTCCCAAGGAGGTATTCTTATTAATAACCATTATTTTCTTTATTTTAATAAATTTTATGTCCTAAGCATAATACTAAGAAATCTTTAAATTCACTCTTCTAATACCTGAGGAATAAAAATGCTATTTGTATTCCATAATCACATGTCAGTAGGTAGTCACGTGAGACTTAAACATGTACCTGTTTTATTCATTGCACAGGCTACTTTACCCAAGTCTTTGTATGCATAACTGTATTGTCCTAGGTTCGTAGTTCCACTGAAGAAATTAAGACCCAGAAGTCCAGTGAAGGTTGTTGAACTTGAGGCGTCTGGCTTTCAGAAGAGCACTATCAATGGTAGCGCACGTCCCGATCGCCAATCATCTATCATTCTCTCTCTTTTTCTCTTTCTTTTTTGACTTTTGTAGCTTATAGACACATTCCCTCACCACAGTACGAAACAACTTTCTGGCAGTCCTGATGCTAGATGCAAAAGACTAAGATCCTCTTTGATGTGGGCAATATATTTGTAAACACGCCTATGTCATGAAAGAATACATTTCCCGGGGACTTCAGAGGAGGGAGTGACCCATTTTGCCTGAGAGGGTGAGGGAAGCTTCAAGGAGGTGGTGGAATTTGAATCCAGCCTCAAAGAAGTTGGCTTCCACCTTCTGGGCTAAGGAGACCAACTCAGAATAAAGGGTTGAGAGTTCAGCCTGCTTGTGTTATCAAAGGCTGAAACGTAAAGATGCCATCATATAGGTCGATTCTTTATTTGTAAATCACTCATAGCATGTAGACTATTATAAGTAGATGATAATAAATTAAATGAGGTCTGAAAATGGATGCAATTCATAGCCTTGAAGTTATAATTAGCTAAGCATGTATATAGCAAGCTCTGCTTAGGCAGGCGGTGTAGGATTGAGATGATGTAATGTAAGATGGACGCACAGATGGTTGGGCCGCGGAGCCTAGAACCTGGGTCAGCATCCTGTTTCGTGAGAACCCCAGCAATGACTCACCCTTTCTGCCTTCACATCCATCATCTGAAAAATGAAAGTTACATCATATCCCTCCTTCAGTATTGTTGTAAGGGTAAAATGGGTTAATTTGTAGGTAAGTTGTGTGTATTTGTATGTAATTAGTTAACTTGTGTGTAAACGGTATGTATTTGTATGTAATTGGTTAATTTATATGTAAGTTACATAGAACAGTGTTTGACAAAGAGTAGATCCTAGGCAAATGTCAATTTGGTGTTTTTTTAAAATTAAAAGCAGCAATAATTTAACTCCATTATAAAAATATTTGAATACATCTTTTTATTATTTTTTTCATTTGATAGTATTATATATGAGTTTAATGTATTCGCACAATTTCCACCTCTACTTTCTATTTTGTCTCCTCAACCACCTCCTCCTGAACTCATGACTTCTCCTATATTTGTTTTTAAACATATATGATGTATGCATATATGTGTGCATATTTGTGTGCATAAAAGCAAATATGAACCACTTTGTCCAATTAGTTTTGCTCTTGCATGGGTTTGGGACTGACCACTTAGGATTGAGTGCTCATCTCAAAATAGCAAATGAGCGAACAGACAATTGTCTACTGGTTCATCTTCCCTCAACAGTCATTGACTGCCTGTAACCCTTCATCTATGGATGGGGCCTTGTGAAATCCTACTCAAATGGAAAGGAAAATGAAATCAGGACATTCACAGTTAAGTGGATGGAACTAGCAGATAGTACAGTGCCTGGTACAACCCAAACCCAGAAAGACATGTGCTACAAATTCTTCATTATTTATGGATCCTAGATACAGGTGCTATGGAGAGGAAGGAAGGAAAATGTGAGGTGTAATTAACCGTGATGGGAAAGGAGGGGAGAACAGAGGGATAAGGAAGGGAGAGCATGATAAATAACACTAAGAAAGTATGGGAAAGCCAATTTTATAAGCTTACTTATAATTACACATATTATATATTTACATTTTTTACACATATATAATTTCAATGTGTTTACTCCACATAATGGGATAACCTGTCCTCAGGAGCAATAGAGTATGCCACACATACAAAAAAAAAAAGACTAATAAAAGACAGAGAATACTTCTAGAACATTTATGTCCTTCAGGGTAGGAAATAAAGGAGTCTGGAGCCTGACTTTAGGGAACAATGGCTGCTTTGTACGAGGCACTTACATTTATATAATCTTAATATTCAGTGCTGCCGTGAAAGCCAGGGATCATCACATCCATTTCACTCGGGAAGTGAATGAGAATCAAAAGAATTAAGCATTTTGTCCATCACCACAAAGCTAAAATGTGAATGAGCTGGAATGCAAATTAGATATTTTAAAGATAAACATGTTCATTCTGGCTAATCCTTAATGTCTCTCTCAGCATGACATCATGGGAGAATGACAAAAAAAGAAGTGGTTAGTAAGAAAAGAACGAGGAGAAATCCGGACATAGATATAACTACAGCAGCCAACTGGAAGTATGAAAGTTACTCATCCAGAAAACTTCAGTCATGACTGTGTCTTTGGGCCTGAGCAGAATAAATGACTCATGAATAATGATGCAAGTGACCAGCAAAGTCCCAGCAAGCATTCGGTTCTTAATCAACAGGTAACAGGGTAACTATAGGACCATCCAAACTGTTCTTTGAAAATGTCAGGACCAGATGTGTTTCCTGAAAGGGATAAATGCAGAGGCAATGCCAAGATGCGGGAGAGGGCGGGAGAGGACAGCCAGGACGCTCAGTATGGTGTTATTAGGATAGTTCAGTTAAAAAGCAACGAAGCCAGCTCAGCAGCGAGGGAGTCGGAAAGGTGAGAAAGGTTTCATGAGACCCAATATGCAAGCTAGACTGGGTGAGTGGGGGAGATTAACCTCCGAGAACCAAGAGCACAGTGGGAAATGAAGTTGGAAAGGCCCAGAGGGTCAGCTCACGGAAGGCCTTGGAGGCTCTTGAATTTAAATTTAAAAGAGTTAGACGGGCAAATAGGAAAATGTGTTTTAGTGTGGATTATTTTCAGGTTAACGGACCAAATGATAGAGCTCTCATGCATCCCTTCAATCGTTTGGTCCGAGACTGCTCACTTATAAACCGGATTGTGTGATGGATAAGACTTTAAATCTAACTTCTCACCCGTTGTGCACACTCACTCCTGATACATATTTTTTAATCTTGGCAAATTGAAAGTAAAGGGGCAGGCACAAACCCTTCACTTTGTACCCCATCTTCTTTTATGTTACATGGAAGCATTTCATTCTGGGTAAAATTTGGAGCTCAATAAGCTTCTGATTTTAATTGTTCAGACCGAGACAAAGGGCATGCTATTGGGGTCATCAGAGATGATGCCTTATCTTACCTCTTAGAATTTTCTGAATACTTAACTTTGGGAAAGAAGTAAACGTAATTGGACTGCTACCCTGAGCGAAAAGAAAGACATTTAATTGTTAAATTGTTTATTCCAAGAGGACCCTTTGCAGGCTTTTTAAGGTTACCACCTATGGGCATTGAATGCTGAGGACACAACTTAGAATTATGTGGTTTCCTGAGTCGACTCTTCAGTAACTGGTTATCAGTAAGGAAAGCTCAGTCAAGCATTCTTAAGAGATGGAGCAGTTACACTTCAGGCATAAAATCTTTAGTGGAAACAGAATACGAGTTGATTCAGGTATATATTTATTCAATTTAAGTCTATTTAGTTCAGAAGGATCTGCCTCCTCCAGGAGAGCTGCATATATTTTCCCTATTATTTGTATAATTCTGCATGTGAAAACTGAAATAATCATACACTATTTCTGAAAATTGGACCCATATTGTATTAGTCAGGTTCCTCTCAAGAAGCAGAACTGACAGAATGAATTTAGATACATGGTTTACAGGTTATGGTTCCACTATTCTAACTATGGCTGTTGCCCAAAGGAAAGTTCAAGAATCCGGTAGTTGCTCAGTGCTTGAGGCTGGACGCTTCAGCTGTTCTTAAGCATAAACCAGGATCCTGAAAAAGTAAGCTCTGATGCCAGCGAAGGCATGTATTGCCAGTGAGAGCGAGGCAAAGAGTGAAAACTTCCTTCTTCCATGTCCTTCACATAGGCTGCCACTAGGAGGTATGGCCATGTTTTTCAGTGTATCATCCCATTTCAAATGATTTGATCATGGACAATATCCTACAGGGTTTTGGTTAATTACAGATAATAGTTGATGTGACAGCCTAGAATAGCCATTACACACACACACACACACACACACACACACACAGAGGAACAGAGAGAGAGAGAGGAACATACACACACACACAGAGGAACACACACACATACAGAAAGAGGAACACACAGAGAGAGAGAGGAACACAGAGAGAGAGAGGAACACATACACAGAGAGGGGGGGAACACACACACGCACACACACACACAGAGGAACACACACACAGAGAAAGAGAGGAACACACACGCACACAAAGAGAGAGAGAGAGAGAGAGAGAGAAACACACATATGCACACACAGAGAGAGAGAGAGAGAGAGAGAGAGAGAGAGAAACACACATATGCACACACAGAGAGAGAGAGAGAGAGAGAGAGAGAGAGAGGAGAACACACACACAGAGGAACACATACACACGCACACACACACACACAGAGGAACACACATACATGCACACACACACGGGGGCACACACACGCGCACACACACGCACACGATGAACACACACACACGCACATACACACACAGACCTATACACACAACTTACAACAGGAAAGGCTAGTAAGCAGTAGACATTTTACTTACATTTATCCTCTGGTCCAGACAATTAATTCCTATCTTGATGATGAAGACCTGTGCGGTGTGTTTTACTTCATTTTCACATCCCAAAAGCTCTACAAAGTAAGTACTTTTATCCTGAATTTAACCATGCCCTCTGCATGAAGTTCACAGCTTAACATAGCATATTAGGGCTTTGAGGTCATACAAACTTGCATTTTTCTTCTTTAAAATGAAGATAATTCTTACCAAATAGGGTTACTGTAAGGATTAGAGATAATACTTAGGGAACTCTCAGCATGGTTTCTAGCTCATAATGAGTCTCGTAAATGGGATGGAGCAACCATTGTAAACAGAAGCATCTTTCCTTTACTGTTAGCACATGCAAGGTTTAATGCAGATGTGCTCTGGGCAAAGACAGGTTAACCACTAAACCACACTAATCACCAAGGTGTCCTTCATGCCTTCCCTACTCATAGGGAAATAGAGAGATCATGTCTTCTGATGGCCTTCTTTAAATATGAGCTCAGTGAAGCAAAATCAAGGTAGATTTAAAGTCATTTATGAAATATATGAAGAGATAGTGCCCCATAGACATTGTGTGCCATCTTTTCTTTCAATAATATGAATTTCATTATTTTTCCTTTCAAACATTCCTGGGAATTGATTTTCATGCATCTAGATTTAAGTGTATTCTGTGCACATATGTATCTGTATATATTCACATATGTGACCTTGTGGGATCAGTGTCTACATTGTCAATCTAGGAGAGTGAACAAGAGGGAAGCAGATTGCCCAGCAAAGGAAGAGCGGTAACTACTTGTTTATCTTGTGTGCTCAGTGCTTCTTATAGTGCCCAGCAGAAACGGTGCATAGTAAGAGCTCAACAAAGTCTGCCATTGGTGCTTCCAGATAGCCAGGTATTTATAGTACATCTATATCGGTTCATAAATATGATGGAGTCACCTCGTCTCTCAGGAAGTCTATTTGTCATTCAAGATTCTTGTCACTGTATAAGAAGGAAGAGGAGGTCTGTGTTAGATCTGCTTCAAATGATCGTCCTTTACTTTTCTAGTAATAAGACTGAAAGAACCAAATTTGCTCTGACAAGGTCTTAGAATTAAGCAACGCCCACAGGCAGCCAGAGACTTCTCTTTATTAATCTTCTTGGAATTAAAAGTTGGAAGAACAATGGGAAAAAAAAATCCGTATGGAACCTTCTGGAGATCAAGCATATTCTTAGCGCAGTGCAGATGCTGCGCACCTTAAAAATGCACGGCTGTGAGTGACAGCTGAGCAGGCTGTACTCTAATTCGAGATCCATCTAAGTGTAAATAATCAGAATATATTAGCTGGAGGCATTTAGCAGAAGATTTCTTCAATATCCCCCCCCCCAGATATGACCTTTGAGGCAACAACGGAAATAACCGCAATAGTAGTAACTTTTAGCTAACATTCACTATACAGCAAGCATCTGCTTTGATTTTTCTATATTCCATTTCATGTAAATTGTACTGCAATCCTACAATGTAATTTTCATTTTTTGAAGCTCAGAAAAAAAATTATATAACTTTTCAAGATCACGGTGTGTATATTGTACCTGGCAAGTGTCTGGCTAGTTTTATATTGGTGTGTTGAAGAGCAAGTGTCTCTAGCATCTTGATAGACCCTTCCAGGCTAAGGCTCTTTGCTTCGGATTTTGTAGCCCCTGAGTTCAAGTTCCCCTACTCTATATATACACCACACTTTGTGGGGAAGCACTGTGTTTATGTGAGCTGAAAGCTTAAGTGATAAAATTTACATTTTCATTTGAAAATGGGACATTTGAGATCAGCAAACTGAAGAATTCTTATTCTCGACTGATTCGATCCAGCCCTGCCCTTTGCTGTCTTTGGCCTTCCTGTCTGTTTTCATGTTTGCCTACATCATGAGTTGTCTTTCTACACACATGGGGGATTGTACCAAAGGAGGCAACAGTGAATTGCTTTCAAAGAAAAGAGGCTAGAGAGAAAGTTCTAAGTCTGAAATTACAGAGAGAGAAAGGACAATGGGAACACATTGGAATTAGCCCTCCTTGGGAAGGTCTTCTGGAATGGAGATGTGCTGTGGGAACTCCTGCATCCTGCAGGGATGTCAAGAATGTCTTGAGGGGAAGGCTGCACCACCGCAAATCCCATCTCTTGTTTACTATAGAGGAAGACCTTTGTCAACTAACCTGACAGTTGACTTCAAGAACAGAGAGGAAGAAAGTTAGTATCAAGTTCCCCATTCCACTTTTTATTGTCACTTATTCCTGCTTCAGGCCAAGTTACTTAACACCAGTTTATTTGCTAATTCTTTGTCTAATGAACAAATTTACTTAACATCACAGTATCCGTGCAATTTATTTCAAATAAAGATACTTTTCAGAGGAAAAGGCTATGCTGCTAATTATACTACAGCAATGGGTAAAGCACAGCATTAATCCTGATAAACTGAGATTAATGGTCCTCAACACCAATGCCCAGTTTCTATAAATATTTGCAAAGAGCAAACAAAGATGATCTCATAACTAGGGGCTCTTCACTCGGGATTTTCTATATAGAAAGGGAGTCAGCATCGGTTTGATTTTTCAGGGACTCGAAAGTAGGTAGGGGATAGAGAAAAATATTTGCATTTTATTGTGTTTTTTTTTTTTTTAGATTATGGCTTCATTACAGTTTTTCACCCTTCCTGTTTTTCCCTCCAAAACCTCCTATATACCATTCTTTGCTCTCTTTCAAATTGATAGTCTCTTTTTATTGCATGCCTATATGTATATACACATATATTCCCAACAAAACCTACTCAGTCTGTATAATGTTACATGGATGTATGTTTTGGGAGCTGACCTTTTGTCAATGGGCAACCGAATGGTGTGATGTTTCCTGAGGAAGACTATTCATCTCTCTGGCATTTCTTAGTTGTCTATAGCTCCTTATGTGGAGTTGAGACCTCATGGGCTTTTCTGTTGGTCTCATCCTTTTTCAGATCATGTTTAGGCAGCCACATTGGTGAGACTTTATGGGTGTAGCACCTGACAGACATGAATGGAGAGAATCCTCAGGCCTGTTCTGATGTGAGCACTTTTGGCTTGGTAAAGCCACAAACAGGCTGTTAGAAGCAAACATTCCATGATTACTTTGGGGAGACCTTGTTCTGATTAAGAAGCAAAGGCCAAAATAAAAGAAGTATGAATGCCTTTTCTTAATTCTTCGACACTTGTGATCACCTTCTGCAGATTGTGTTGCTAGGCTCTCTATGTGGTCTGGCCATTGGCTGCTTGAATATTTAGGTCAGTGGTTTTTAATCTTTCTAATGCTCTGACCCTTCAACAAAGTTCCTCATGTCGTGATGACCCCCCCAGTCATAAAATTATTTTCATTACTATTTCATAACTGTAATTTTGCTAGTGTTATAAATTGTAATATAACTATCTGATATGCAGGATATCTGACATGTGATCCATGAGAAAGGGTCATTTATTCCCCAAGGAGTTCAAGACCCACAGGTTGAGAACCACTCATCTAGGTTCTCAAACTGAGTTGCCTACTTAACATGACTCTGAGGGGAGTTTTAAAGACACTATCAATGGTCTAAAATCACTTCCAATGTATTTCTGTATTTTTAATGACCAATTTTAAAATCTCTACCACATATAGACAATTATGTTGTTTTATATCTCATGCATGTATCTTGAGTCAGTCGTTTTTAACACTCAAAGGAAATTTAGCCTGTTTGTTTACAAGTTTTGCATCAAACTATAGTTTTGCATATGTTCAGTTTTACTTTGGGAATACTTGAAGAAATGGCAAACCTCACAAAAGATTATACTTATATGTATATTTGTAATTTTCCTCTATCTTGGATTGATTGCTCATTAGGCAAATGTTCTTACATAATTTGAAGCATTGCCACTAATAATTTTGTTGCTTTCATTTCGTGTTTGCTCATAATTAACCACCCCAGGCTAGAATTAGGATAAATGGTAGGTAGGT
This sequence comes from Dicrostonyx torquatus, assembly GCA_028555095.1. NCBI lineage: Eukaryota > Metazoa > Chordata > Mammalia > Rodentia > Cricetidae > Dicrostonyx > Dicrostonyx torquatus. The sequence continues at coordinate 2,000,646 of JAQHUG010000251.1, read as the reverse complement.
TTGGGAAGAAGGTAGCGTTTGCAGATCACGCTCCCTTTTGATTCTTCTTTGTGTATTTTAGTAGTTGAAGATGAATGGACACAATGATGAATACTAATTAATCATAGTCTAGTTTTAAAGTCTAATTTTTAGACATAAGCAAAATGTATATGAAATCTGTATAGCAGATGCTGATTTTAAAATATCAATAATAGGGACTGCTGAAAATTTTGGTAAAGGACCTCTAAAACTCCTTCCAGAGTCATAGTAAGTAAGCAGCTCCATTTGAGAGCCTCATATTTAGACGGACAGTGGTGAAAGGCACTCGCTTCCATCTGAGACTGATGATGTTTGTGTTCAGTCCAAGACCTACATGGGAGGAGGGACGATCCAACTTTCCCAAGTTTTTCTCTGAATTCAGCAAGCACACCCTGACTCTTGGGTGCCCCTCCTTTACATGCAAATTAGAAGAGATCTATAAATTCAATAGGTGTTTAAATGCAAAAATAGGTTGCATTTTATTCATGTGTGTTGGTATCTATGAACTTTATAGTAGACAGTACATAGATACGACAGCAAAACGAGGCAATTGTTCCATTCAAAAGAAGGTCCCACCACTTTGTAAAAGATTCTTTATTTCTCTCCACCTTAGTGACTGCTGATCTAAGATAATGCCCACAGTGTACCATCACAGAGCTATAAAGGAAAACATGGTGTTTGGATGCTTTTCCTGGGAGGTGAACATAGAACGGGTGTTCCAGAGTACTGGGTACTAGTCCAGTCTGATGACTTAAAATGGCTAATTATCCTTTGTAAACCACAAATGATTCATGTAGAAAACAAGAGAATTCTACCAGGTGCCCTTGAAGGTTTTCATACCTCCGAGTTTCTGTTTCCAAGAAGTCAGAGGAAGCTTAGTGTTCTAAACTAGGCCATGGTCTGTCAGTCTCGGCATCACGGGTATCTTGGAAAGAGTAATTCTTTGTCATGGTTGCGCTCTTGAGCACTAAAGGAGGTTCAGCAACACTTCTGAGCTCTACTCCTTTCCTGCCAATGTCAACCTATCCTCCCAATTTTATTAGTTAAAAATAAATGTTCCTGGACATTGCCAGGTGTTTCCTAAGGAGCAGAAGTAATCCCTAGTGATTCATAAAAATATATTGTTTTTATAAAAAAATAAAACAAAACAAAAATACCTGAAATGAGATGCTGTGCTGAAGAGGAATATGGCTCTTTCTATGAAGGAATAGAAACAACTTCAGTCTGGCTAACACATGAAATTTGAAATGGAATCCAATTCAAATAAAGCAGGGTCCATACCGGGTATGTTCATGAAGCTACTGTTCTGTTATTGTGAAGAGTTTACTTACAGATTTAGAGGGTTGGTTCTTGATCATCATAGCAAGAAGCATGGAGGAAGGGCAAGCCAACAGTTGAGAATTTATCTCTTTATCTGCAGACAGGAGAGAGGGAGAGAGGGAGGAAGAGAGACAAAGAGAGACACACAGAGAGAGAGAGAGAGAGAGAGAGAGAGAGAGAGAGAGAGAGAGAGAGTAATGAGGGCAAGTAGGAAGCCTGAGTTGGGCATTTGAAACCTCAGAGCCCGCTCCAGTGATGAACCTCCTTCAACAAAGTTGCACGTACTCCAAGGAGGCAACACCTTCTAAACCCTTAGGAGGCTTCCACTAACTGGGGACCGAGCATTCAAATATATGATGCTAGAGGATCGGTGCCCATTCAGGCCACCACAGTCGAGTATGTAGAATAAGGTCTTGCCAAAGATTCGTGTTAAATTTCTTGTTCGTGATACTAGATAAATACACGTGACACCCACAAAAGCAGGAAATGTGGAGAAAGAAAGAAATTGATGATGGGCAGACAGGTGGATGAAAGGACCTGGAGCTTAGACAAGGAAAACAGAGGATTTGGAAGTCACCATCCTAGAGGCGGCAATAAAATGCCGTAGAATGAAAAGGGAGACCTGGAACATGGACCTAGGATGGGGGAAAGAGAAAAAAAACTCGAAATCTCGAGGAACTCAGGAACAAGAATATTAAAATAAAGAGCCAAAAGTTCAAAGTCAGGGTGACAAAAACTGAGATCATAAGCCAGGGTGACTAAATAAAATGAGAGAAACTGCCTACATATGTTGAGAAGGCATGTAGAGCAAGGATAGAGGAATGGCTAATTGGGCGGATGACACGTCCACTGCCATTCCCACAGGAGTAGTTGGCAGGGAGTGTGTAAGCCAGGACATTAAGGACTTAGTCGCAGTTAAGGAGACCAAAATGCTGGCTTTTAAAAACAGGTTGTGTGTGAAGAAATGCCAGCGGCCAGGAGCACGATCAGACATGGTGATGCAGTTCATGCTGTCATTGTTTTGGTGATGAAGATGTATGATCAAAGGTGCTAGGAAGATAATTGTTGTTGATTTTGTTGGCTTAGTGTACTTGCTTGCTTTTTAATATTGGAGAGACTTCAACAAATACGTAGACACACTGAAGAGTTAGATTTGCAGAGGATGCGTGGAGGTAATGACCTCAGGTGGAGTGAGTGATGTCTTATGAACCGAAGGAGATAGAGTTTGGAAGAGGGGTATCTCACTCTGAGTTTTAATTTACTTGGTGGTAGATGTTGAGGACTTCGTTTATTTTCTCCTTGGAGCAAAAGGCGGTCATCTGCTAAGAGGAATGAGGGTAGAGTAAGCTCTGAAGTATGAGGCTGTGGAGAGGATTTGAAATTATTGAAAGATTATGAAGGACACTGTTCAAAGACTCATAGAAAAAATTTCATCAGTTGAGCCTTTGCTAACAAAAGTTAGCTCGTAACGCCCTTATTTGTAGCTACTTGACAATGGAGGAGTTTGTGAAATAATTGAAAAAAGATGCCTGTTTTTTCCCAAGGGCATTGTTTATCAGTTGACACCTGCTCTCTCCTTATTTGGGGATTATGGACATATGTATGGGGCATGACAAGGAATGGGTGACCAGCACAGACAATGCATTGCTGTTACAGGCAGTAAGGGAAAGAACCTGGGGTAGTGATAAGACAAAAGATCTCAGAAGGGTCAGCTTTTCCTTAGGAGATGCTACGGTTTTGAGACAGAACCTCCCTGAAGTCTCCTCTCTTCTCTCTTAGGTAAACTATGCCAATTCCACTGTCCTTCAGTCCCTATAACTCAAGGTAAAGGTCAGGATCCTTAGATGATATACCTTTTATTCATAGAATAGGCTCTACATAAAGACATGGACATTTGTAGGGCCATATTGGGTTCCGAGGAATTGTGCAGTGGGATTTAAAGGGATTTTTGTGCCACGTGCTCACACTTATGCCTTCAAGTGTTTCTAGCAGGGCCAGCCCTAGTCACTTGAAGATTCTCTCGTGGTATTTGGTAAATTTGTGAGGGTGTGCTCTGTTGCTAGCAGCAGTGTAGGGAATATACTGGAAGCCAGTTAGGAGCTGGAAGACAGGGTAAGGCTGTGGGAGAGAATACTCGTAATAGGGTTGTCCCTCACCCCCTACTTTCTAATATCCAGACATTTCTTTACTTTAGAAGTCTGAGAACAGTCACAGACCCAGTAATTAAATTTCGTCTATCATGCTTTGAACATGCCTGTTGTTATACAGATGATGTATATCAAATTTCAAAAGAAAAAATATTACAGGTTTTTGTTTCATGTGACATTAGCTGTTCTATGTCATCATTCGCTATTTTGCTTAGTATTGACCAAGAGTCTACTCTAATCCAGTGTATTGTGTCACTCATCACAAGGCCACTGGTGACGTCTAAGAAGTCAGCTCATTCCATATGCCCATGTTTGTCCACACATATAGTTGTGTGGTTGAGTTTTCCTTCAAAACTGACTAAGTTTCACTCCTCCTCTATGTGATTTTAATTTTGAAACTCTTTGTCAAAATAGGTTTTCATAACCATTATTCTATTGCAGTTATAAAATGGGAAATTAATAAATATTTATGCTTGTAAATGGTGACTTACCTGAAAGTCCTAGGAACCACATTTTTGGTCCCGAGTTGTTGAGTTCGGGAATTTGAAAATTGAGTTATGGGATGAAACTGTCCCTTCCATTTGCATCTGAAACTTCTATCTAAGCAGAGTGTAAACCTCCTTTACTGGACATAGAGGGTCATAATATCCTCAACACTATCTTGAGAATCAAGAATCATTTTGTGAAATGAGGCAAGAATACCCTAGCATGCCCAGTGGAATGCATAGCAGAGGATACGGGCTCATTACTGTGTACTCTTTATGATGTATTAAATGTTAAAGCCTGTAAGTAATATAAAAATACTAACACAAAAACAGAAACGTTTCCAGCTTACACTTAACATTTATATGGATTTTTTTTAAAAAATAAGATGACATCAAAGCGACACCCATTTCCCTTGCTACGTCAAGATATTTATAATACATTCTCTTCTACTATTAGAGATACCTTACCAAAGAATTATGATAGGCTTTGATGTGCTTTGTAGCCTGTAAATTAGTTATTCTTATTATCTCTAAAAATTTCCAAGGAAGAGTTAAGAAAGCCCAGCACCAGCGAGGCAGTTCAGGGTATATAACAAGGCTTTTGGATATCCCTTCAGAACTAGCTTAGAAGTCCTCCAGAAGTGCTGGATGGTCACAGAACCCCCAAGCAAAGGATGCAGGATCGTATTAATAGTAAAGAGGCGTTGCTTGTTTGCCTCCATCTCCCTATCATCCAGCCTTCATTACACTACAAATTACCAGCGATTAAACTGCCTATGCTCTAGGTAGGAAGGCAAGATTTGCACACCTTATTTATTTTAGCTCTTACAACATTCCCTTGAAGTAGGTTTGCAGTCTTTCTTTGGCAGAGGACTCCTCGGTGGCAGAGAGGGCTTATGTAACCAGCCCAAGGTCACACAGTTGTGAAGTGACAGAAAATAGATTTAAGCCCAGGTCTGTTTTCTTTCCTTTCTGTGACTGGAAGCTCAAGGGCTGCTTAGAAGGAGGACAAGATAGTGCAATGTCTACGTAATCCCTCGTTCAGCTGGCTTCCGTCTTGGAAGGTTGAACTTCTACTAAGAATTATTTCATTTGCACCAGGAATCAGGCGATGATAGGACATGGTAAGTAATTCAAATATTAATGAAGTGTCCTAGCCATGGATTATGCACTGCCCATCTCATAGGGATTTCCACAGGCTGCTTTGCTGTGAGAACATGAGTATTGTGTAGCCATGGACAGATCACGTGTTGTACAATCCTGAGAAGTTTAGTGCCCTTTCCTTTACCAAATGGCTTTGCTGATGAACCCCAATCTAAGACAGTGATTGTAACTCTAGTGCCACATTGGAGCCAAATAGGAAACTTTGTAAAATGCTAAAACGCTGCAGAGATTTCAACTAATGGGTTTGGATTATAGCCTAGTGGCTATCTAGCGTTCATACTTACCTAGTTAATCCCATCTTAACAAAGCAAAAGTCATCGTAACTATGCCAAGTCACCCATCATCCTAATTTTACAGATAAGGAAAATGGTGCCCATCAATAAGAATTATTTGTAAATATTAACTGTAACTGCTACTGTTGTTATATTGTTATCAAATTACACCCTCATACTGCTTTATATGTTCCTTTACAAATATTCAATATTTTAAGAGTCATTTTAGTTTTAACCGGATGGGTAATGTGTGTGCGCACATCTATGTGTACACAGCTGTTCACAGAGGCCAGAGGAGGTCATTATATCCCTTAGAGTTAGGGTTACAGTTGGTTGCCAACTCCCCCACCTCTAGTATTGGTTCTGGGAACCAAGCTCGGGTTCCTAGCAGGAGCAGCAGTGCTGAGCCGTCCCTCTAGTCCCCAAGTTATACTTTAAAGACTTGTTAAAGCTTCAAACAAGGGGCTAGAGCTATGGCTCAATTGTTAAAGTGCTTGCATCGAAAGCATGAGGATTTAAGTTCAGATCCCCAGTACCCACAGGAAAAAAAAAATCCAGATATAATAGTGAGTCCTCTAATCCCGGAGCTGAAGAAGCTGTTGAGGCCAGCCAGACTACTCCCACTGTAGACTGCCAGGTCATTGAAACAACCTACCAGAAAGAGAGAGAAAGAGACAGAGAGAGAGAGAGAGACAGAGAGAGAGACAGAGA
>JAQHUG010000251.1:1956438-1968631 GCA_028555095.1 Dicrostonyx torquatus | reverse complement strand
CACACCACACCACACAAACCCCCACCAACACCCCACCACACCACACCATACTACACCAACCCCCACCAACACCCCACCCCACCCCACCACCACACCACACCACACTCCACCACACCCCACCACTACAACCACAATACCACCACACCAACCACCACACCATGCCACACCACACCAACCCCCACACCACCACCACCACACACAACCCAGATGTGTATAGAGATGAACAATCGTTCTCTCCCCATGTTGGCTAACCTCCTGCATTTCTCAGCTGTGTTGCGACCTAAGTCACTGTTTCCCCAGTCATGAATTGCCATTCACATCATGTCATTAAAAAAATAAACAGCACTTTACCCTCATGTATTTGTGAATTTTTCATGTATTAAGCATATTAATGCTTTTGTTTATCACCTGTTAAGATGTTTTTTTGTTCTGGAGAAATTGCCTTTAGTCTTTATTTGCTCTGTATTTCAATATACTGAAACTTAAATTTTTGATGGGCTGTGACTCCAATTACTCTAATATACCATAAATTTAATTATAACTATAGGGTTTTGAGGTAGATCAGGAACTATTAAATTATTCTAATTTTACAACCTAGGGAGAGGGTATTTCATAACCTAGCTCTTTTCAGATGTCTGTGAGGTGACACCGGGGCTGTCTTTCAAAGGCAGTGACTCTAATTCTATTAAAGCTCATGGACTATACAAAGCATGAAGAATAAAAGGATTCTCAAGCCTGGATAACTCAGATTCTAATGGGGCTTTCTGATATGCGTGCATATGTGCGACCCGATGAGTTAGAGTTTCCATCAGAATCGAGGCTCTGACTGTGCTTGGTGCTGCGGGAGAATGTGGAACTGCACCCTGAAAGATGAGTACGGGGTAGTCGATTTCTGTTAGGGCATACTACATCGGACTTGTGAAGGATGCTAACCCCATTTTGGAAGTCGCAAAGGCATGCTGTGCTTGCCGTGTGCAGAGCAGGAGAAACATAAAGTTAGTGAGATATTTAGCCTTAGAGGGACATCGTACAGCTTAGTGTGCTCTTGGTCAAGTGTTCAGCATTTCCCCTATTGCCAATGACCATGACTATCTTACATGTTCTGAAGACTTTAACTAGAGAAGTAGTTTGTTTTTTCTATAAGTATTTCTCCAGCACAGAAGTTGGAAGAGGGCCCAGCAGTGAGGTCAAGACCCAGGGGAGACATATAGAAAGCTTTTCTAGTTATCATACAACAGAAGGTAAAGACTTAAAACTATGAAAACAGCACGTGAAAAGGAAGAAGAAACTCCACTGGTGATTAACGCAGGCCGTGAGGACACACAGGAACCGGGGCAGGGAGAACTGAACACTTGCATATTCTCAGCTTTGGCCATGCAGCGGTTGGGTCGTTCTGTCTGGAGGATGTTAGAAGGTAGCAGATAGGGAGAAGAGTGTGCAAGTTGGCTCCGAGTCTCCACTGGACACCTGGAGAGCCGTAGACAGCTGCGTGCTCGGACCTGCAGCTCCCAGGTGAGCACTAAGCTGAAAATAGAGATCCGAGCGTCATCACATTGTAGGTGGTGGCTGAAATCACAGGTGTGGATAATACTTCCCAGGGAGACTGTAAAGAAGGAAGAGAAACAAATATAGAAGGAACCCTTGGGGACGCTCGCACTGTGGGGCGAGGTACTGCTGTGGGGGCGGCGTCCGATATCTGAAAGCGCTTTGCGAGTAATGTGCTCTCCAGATAGAAGGGACTGTTGTTAATATCCAAATTCTTCTTCTTTTTGTTTTTGAGGATGTTTTTTAAATGTTTATTCTTCTGTCGTACATTATATCCTGACGGCAGTTTCCCCTTCTTCCACTCCTGTGTCCCTTCCCCCACCATTCCTCTCCCCAAGCTCCACGCCTTCAACATTGTCCTTAAAACAACAAAAACAAAAAACAAAAACAAACAAGCAAAACAGGCCTCCGAGGAATATCCATCGAACGTGGCCTGGCAAGATACAACAAGACTGGGTATAAACCCTCATACCGGGGCTGGATGAGGCCCCAGTAGGAGGAAAAGGGTCCTAACTCCTGCCAAAAGATTCAGAGACACCCACTACTATTTCTTTTGGGAGTCCCACAAGGACACCAAGGCACACAACCATAAAGTATATATACAGAGGACCTAGCTCAGACTCATGCAGGCTCGTGATTGTAGAGTCCCTATGAGCGCTGCTTCGTTGATTCTGTCGACTGTGTTCGCGTGGTGTCCTAGACCTCTCTGGCTTCTCCAGTCCTTCCTCCCCGTCTTCCACGGGGTTCCCTGACCTCTGCCTAGTGTCTGGCTGTGTGTCCCTGTTTGTACACCTATCAGTTGCTGGGTGATTCCCCTCTGATGACAACCAGGCTATCGCTGATCTAGATCTAGGAGGTTAGCAGATTATCATTAGGAATCGTTTCACTGACTTTTTTTTTTTTAATATTTCAGCTTCTACAAGCAGATAGATGTGTTACCACGAATGCAAACAGGCAGACTAGTTGCCATTGTAACCTTGCAATGTGAAAAGCTACAAGCAAGATTCTTTAGCTAGGAAAAAAGAAACAAATAAGAGTAAGGTAGAAGGAGCCTTTGTAAGGACCAAACAGGAGCCAGGTTCTCAGTTTTGCTTGCTCCAAATGTAGCCATGGGTTGCCATCTGGGAATGTGTAGTAACTGTAAGCAAGTATGTTACCACTGAGTCATCCCCCAGGAAGCAAGGCCTGGGTCCAGATTCCATTCAAGAATTTTATAAAACTACCTTCCAAGAAAGCTCAGGAGATTTGCACGAAACAGATTGGTTTAATATCCCTACATAGCCTTTGCTCAAAGTTGCAATATTAAAGCTATTTTTATGAAGGCTCTAGGAAAAATAAAATAGCTTGTTACCACCTCTATGTCCATCTCAAAAATATATTTTATACTGTTTTGTATGTAATGTTGCTAACTTCAACCTTCTTTTGAACCTGCATTTGAAGCTAAGGAAATGCTTATGTGGTCAACTGTATGACGGAGTATTAATGGCGGTGGAATTTAAGTTAGAATCCATACATGGTTTGTGTTCCAGCCTGGACATTAGCTGATGCAGAACATGATTTCCATGAACTTCAGCTACTTCATTTTGAAAATGGGCAGGAATGGCAGCTAGCTTCCAGGTCTGCCGTGTAAAATAATAGTCCCATAATAGCGACCATAGAAGCTTTATGAGCCAAGAGCCTGTGTAGTTACCATGGCTCATCGTGTCAGCATTCTGAATTCTGAATTCTTAAATATTATTTTGGCTAGTAGAGTAGCAGACTTTATTGTCCCGCGCAACCGTCTCGCCAGCAAGAACTACGCGGCACACAAGGATCCTTCTGCAGTATGCTTTAATGCTCTTGAGAGGCAGAGCATAAGCTTCCAGAGCGGAGACCCAGAGGCGGGGAAACCCTTCCCTTAAATAGAGGCTTTTCCTCGCCTAGGACGTGTCAGCCCCTGGTTGGCTGCAACCCATCGCACGAGATGACGCCACGGGATAGGATGGGACGAGGTGGAAAAACCCTTCGCATATGCGCAATGCACTTGTTTAGTACTCGGGAACACAGGATATGGGCGCCATCTTGTAATGGCGAATAGCGGGCGCGGCTCCCCACACTTTATGACTTATTCTATGGGAATCTATGATTGCGTACGTATGGAATCAAGACCTGCGGGCAGCACTATCTTCTAGTAAGGTCTGTGGCAAACTTGACTGTCACGTTTCTCATTTCACTGACTACCGGGACACATGACATAAAGTTTTCTTTTCAAAATGTTTGTATTTTTAACTTATATGTCTTTGTATGGGTTTCTGCGGGAACATGGGGATACTCAGGGGCCAGAACAGGGCAATGGATCACATGGACCTGGAGTTAGAAGAGGTTGTGAGCCTCCTGGAGGGCTGCTGGGAACTGAACTCTTCCTCCGCCAGAGGGGCATGTATTCTTAACCAGGGAGCCATCTCTCCAGCCCCATTTTGAAGGATGCTACAATAAACTCTAGGGAAACCTGTTGTTTACTCGGTATATTTTGCATATTCTTTGTTTACTTTGAGATGGAACTTAACTCTGTAGTCTTGGCTGATCTAGAACTCACTATGTTGAAGGGGTGTGGTCTTCACCATCCCAGCCTGTGACCACACCCCGCTGCCACCCCCCTAATTAATTAATGGGGCTGGACCATCAGGTCCCAGGAGAGGATAAATGGTGGGTCCATGCGGAAGCTCTCTCTCTCTGCACGGATCACCGACATTGCCTACTTCACCGGAGTGGCTCTGGCTGGTATTGTAATCTGTGTGTCTTTTGGCCTTTAATAAACTTGTGTGTCTCTCGCCTCACTCTATGTAGCCGAGGTTAATCTCAATCCCTTGGCAATCCCCTTGCCTTTGACACCCAAGAGCTGAGATTACAGGTGTAAACCATCACACATGGCTTGAAACCTTAAATAATATGTATAGATAAGAAACTGGATAAGCAATACAAGGCAAATTCCCAAGCAAAAAACACTCATTTTCAGTTGCACAAAGCTGTTTTGTAAGTGTGTGAAAGTAAAGTGAATATGTAAACTCACCTAGTTTCTCATCCAGTGGTCCAGTCATGCTTGATCATAATGTTGTTTCTTGTTGTGAAAATAACAACCAAATTCAATGTTGTATCTAAACTCTTACATTATAATTTATTTCTCTATCCTTTAATCACCAAGTTTTATGAAGAAAATTAAATAATGGAGATTTTCATATTGTTAAATATACAAAAAAAATATATTCCTTTTATATAACTTATTTTACTTGATACTTTTTTATTCCCCCAGAACAGCACAATTATTGAAATGACAGAGATATTTTTATGTCCCTTTATATTCCAAGTGCCTGCCAAAAGGCTTAGCCACACTAGCTACAAAAGTACTCAGGTTTCCAGGCTGTGGTAGCACACACCTTTAATCCCAGCACTCGGGAGGTAGAGGCAGGCAGATCTCTGTGAGTTCAAGACCAGCCTGGTTTACAAGAACTAGTTCCAGGACATCCAAGACTTACACAGAGAAAGCCTATCTTGAAAATGAAAAAAAAAATTGCAGGTTAAATTATTGTCTATATTGCTTTTTTTTGTTAGACAAAAGTTGACTATTTTGAAATTTGCTTTAGGCTTTCCATGTATTACCTACCAGGGCTTTAACATTTGTGTCTGTGTTCCTTATTACTAAGATAATTTGAAGACGAGACCGTTGAAACATGCTACTTGCCAGAATGACGAGCTTTCCCTATCAGATTCCTTCTGATAAATAAATGCATAAATAAAATAATAAAATGCATAAATCATACATTAAATCTATCAATCTAGGATGCTGGTAGGACCATTTCCTATTGTCAGCCATTGTAGGAGACCAAAGGTCAATGAAGATATTCCTGATGACGTAAGGAGGACCTTCCTAGTTTAGAAATAATCCCCACGGAGGTAGGTTCCTATCACTAACTGCTCCAGTCACTCTCGGTCTTCTAGGGTACCACCCCGAGAACTGAAGCTGCAGCTTTCCAAGAAGAGCTCCACTCAGTTATTGCATCTCCCAGACCAGCCTGGGACTTCCCCGAGAGCACTTTGCCACTGGAAAAATCTGCTAAGGAGTACTTTTTCCAATGTGATACTTGAAGGAAACAGCTAGGTCCTGACTTACCTGCCAGCACACGTGGGCAACTGTCGGTGTTAATTCACCTGTGAAAACTGAAGCTACTCCCTGTCCCTCCTTAATGCTTTTAGAGGAATTACTACACATAATATCATTTTATTTGAAAATGATATTTACATAATGTATTGAACTAAGTGACCCAATGCAGTGTACTTATAGTTCTCTTCAACAGGAGGAGATACTGGAAGAGGAGTTATCAAAAAAAAAAAACCATCACATTTATTTTTGAATACTACCAATATTTGTTCTTTGGTATTTGAGCCCAAGTAATTGCCAGGTACAAGTGAAATTAGCAGCACTTTTAGCCTTTTGTCTTTTAATTTAGTCGTGTGGGCCAGGGAGGCGGCAACAGTGTTGAAATAATTGTGGCAGTGACTCAGATTTAACATTTGCTACACAATTAGATTTTCTTTAGGTCAGCCAAGCACGTTGAGCTTTGCCTCCGTGCAGCCTTTCTTAGATCTATTGTAATTACTGGACAGGCTTCAGTTCTGAAGACTCACACACCTGCTTATTAACATCTTCCCTAGGTTTTGATGCAGTCACAGTTCAGAGGAACATTGGCTTTGCTCGGTTAGTTCTCTTTTCAAATGACAGACTATTATTTAATGCTCTCTCTCTCTCTCTCTCTCTCTCTCTCTCTCTCTCTCTCTCTCTCTCTCTCTCTCATATGTCATCATTTTCCACTTCACTTTAAACTTGTTTACCCGGTCATTCACAAAACATCTAAGATCTCCTACTGCAAATACCAAAGTGAATGAATTTCAGGCTCGGCTCTCAAGGATTTGGCAGTTGAGTAGAGACAGATAGGACTCTGAATGGTACATGAGTGTGTAGACTAGGAATCACCAGAATAAAGGCATAAGGAAAAGAGAAACACAGAAAGTCAAATGACTGGTATCTGTCTAAGCCTTCCAGAAGGGGACTCCAGAGGAAATGGCAGGGTGGTTGGGCTATGAACACAGCAGGTGGTTTCATTCAGGAGAAAAGGCAGGTGGGGCGAGGGAAAGCGTTCCAGAAACGGGGGCCCGCCATGTTGGTTAGAAGATCGGAGGGAAGGACATGGTGACCTTAGGAGTGGGAGTCAGAAGAGGAGAGGTTCCTGGAAAGGCTACAAAGCAGTGGGCGAGTCTCTGGAAAAGAGAAGTGGAATCCTGAGAAAAAGATTCCAAGCTTGGCATTTAGGAGAATTCTGGCGGTCAAGGGCATCTCCGGCAGAGGCGTTTGGAGAAGGACGCTGTCATGAGAAGACAAGGATAGCAAAAGGGCTTTGAGGAAGTTGCTCATTTGAGACGGAGGGAAAAAAGTGAGGAGGGAACAATTGTCATATTAATTCAAGTCAGGAAGCCCTTCTTATTTACTAATCTCCTAGACTATTCCATGTGATTAGCCGCTTATCTTCGTATCCTCTCTAACTTCTACGTTGGACTTCTGCACATTTGGCAGAACGGACAGCTAGTAATGTGGGGTACAGCACGGTTTTGTTTTGTGTGGCAGCACACCATATCCTTGAAACCAGAAGTCCAAGCCTGTAATTTAAAATGTACTTTGTACATTGAGCTTTGAGTGCATTAATGAGAAACAAGAGAGATCACTCCTCAAAATTACCTGCCATGATCGTTGTTGTCAAGGTAGCTGAACCAAGGTGATTTGGAAATAAGTCTCTTTTGTGTATGTTTTTCAGTATTTTCCCAACAATTGTAATTTATATGGACATATCATTTATATGTACTCTCCTTTACATATGGACAATATTACTCATTATTTTTTAACCTGAGCAAATACTCAATATGTTTGCATTTCCTGAAATGTATTTTAACAATATAAAAATCTTAGACTTCTGTTTTCCCAAAACCTCAATATAGGGAAATTATGAAAGAAAAGTGAATGTGCGTCTGTCAAACTTAATTTTCTCTCCACTTCCCTTCCATCTTATCTCCACCTTTGTGTGTGAAAGCATCCTATTATAAAATTCAGCCAGGCCTTGAGCTCGGCCTCCCAGTGATAGGATTGCTGGTGCTTGCCACCACGCCTGACCAATAACTGTGTCTTTTTAAAGGGAATCACACCAGGGTTCAATTCTTTTACTGTCTTACAAAGTCTAGGAAGACATGGTAATGCATATTTCTAGGTGAACGTGATTTATTCCCGAAAAGCATAGAAACTAAAGGTCTCGGGAAAAAATTTTAAGTCTCCTAAATTTCTGAAAAGACTCATAATTAAAGAGAAATCTATAAAGACTATTTTAAATTCCTAGAAAATTTCCCATGTAAATAGGAGAGAGGCAAGACAATACCTTCTTTCTAGAGCCGTTAACAATTACTGTATAAAACTGTTATCTAATAAGTACTAAATTAATAGAACATACTTAGCCTTTTTGCTTTGTTGCGTCTTTGTAATTGCCAAAGCTACAAACAGCACGAATGTCTACATGCACATTTCGCTCATTAATCAGTGAACTGCTCCACAACACCAGCAACTGAATGATTACAGACTAGAGTATAGCTCACTGTTAGCTCTAACACTGACTTAAGGACAAGGAAGTATGTAGTGTGAGTCTGACGTTGAGAAGGATGAAAAGGCATCACTTAGTAACATATATGTGATCCAAAGCAATGAGAAACAAAGGAAAATGAACACAATATGATTTGTATCGATGATGTGATCGGGATGGGTACATCACTGCAGAAGCAGAAGACATGGTAGTGTTAGGTTCTTTTTTGGTTTTTCGAGACAGGGTTTCTCTGTAGCTTTGGAGCCTGTCCTGGTCTCGAACTCACAAAGATCCGCCTGCCTCTGCCTCCCGAGTGCTGGGATTAAAGGCGTGCGCCACCACCGCCCGGCTAGTGTTAGGTTCTTAAGTTGATTGGTTGGCTCTTGGAGGCTCATTTCCAACACATACTTTAAAAAACACAGCAAGGCATGGGGCACGGGTCTGTCATCCCAGCACTTGGGAGGATGAGGAAGGAGGATCAGATGTTTCCGCTCACCCTTGGCTGAGTATCAATTCCAAAGCCAGCCTTGGCTTTTGTGGTTTTTTTTTTTTTTTGGCTGAAAAAAACAATCTAAACCAAACCAAAACCAAAACAATAAACAACGACATAAAAAGTTTTAATGTTGTCTCATCTAAGATGAGACCTCAGTAAATGGCAGATTCTGTCATTGAGACTTTTGTCCTTAATTATAATTACCCAATACATACTCTGTCCTAAGGAGTCCCAACTTCTTTCTTCCATGTTTTCTTAAATACTTCCTGATTTATTGTTATTTGCAAGTTCACAGAACAACAGAAGGGAAACTTGAGATTTCATTTGTGTCACTAAATCATCCAGGCCTCTGAGGGGCATCTGACTCTTTGGAAACATCTGGGAGATTGACTGTATTTCTCTATCTCCTTGTTTGGCCCCATCTTGGTGAAACCTATGCTGTCTGCAGGATATTTCATCTAATAATTTGTGTCTGTGCTAAGTACATTAAATACCGTGCCTTCATTCTGAATTCAAGTTGGAGTATATAAAATGTATGTGGAAATTAGTGATTTAAGCAATTTGGGGAGCTAGTGTTTCATTTTTTCTGTTGTTCTTCATAAATATGCGACCAAAGCCTACTTTCAATTCTCTTGTTCCCTGTGTTCCAAACAATTTTTCTTAATAAACCAGTGAACAAGTAACAATTTAGTAGCTCTGATGTATCCACAACTATATTCCAATATTTATAATCCTGGTGTTTGTTCCAAGTTTACTAAGTGGCAGATGCCTTGCTAAGTGCTAGTGTGTTCTGCAGGGTTATTTTTACAAGGTCTGGCTTCTCAGGTTTTATAAGAACAAGCCATTTGTTCCTCATTTTTAGACAGTCACTACAGTGCATATTTATACTCTTCAACTGGCATAAAAACTACAAACATTTACTTTATACTATGACCCCCACAGCATCAGTATTCAATACTATTAAAGTCCTGGATCCTAGAAACAGTAATTTTGGAAGACTAACTTAAAACATTGGAGAGATCATCTTACATATCATAATAATAATAAAGCTAAAAAAACAACAAAACAAAAAATCCTCTGCTTTTACCTCATTACTAAATTACTTTTTATTTTCAAGACAGGATTTTATTATGTAGCCTTGACTGTCCTAGAACTAACTCTGTAGGCCAGACTGGGCTCAAACTCACAGATATCCTCCTGCCTTTGTATCCCACGGGCTTGGGTTAAAGGATACCACCTGGCTTGGGATACTTCTTTGAACTCTGGTCTGGAGTGATGTCATGGTGTTTATGGCTCTTAAAACAAAGGTATGGAAACACCACTGTTATCTGAACCCATGGAAGAGAGAATTTTATGGCCTGACTGATTCTCTTTCCGTTCCTTTCCATGTCTTTTAGAAATGAATGTTATCTCTTATTTTTGCGATTTTAATACAGTTGTAATATTTCATCTAATTTTCTTTCCCACTTCCTCATACCCCTCCTTGCTCTCTTTTGAATTGATTACCTCTTTTACCATCAATTGTTATTGCCTGTGTGTGTACACACACACACACACACACACACACACACACACACACACACATGTTTATATGTTTCTAAATATAACCGATTCAGTCTGTATAATGTTACTGTATGAATGATTTTAGGGATGGCCGTTTGATATTAGATCAAATGGTGTGCTTTCTTCTGGAGGAAGGCTACATCTCCTCCTCCCATCATTCTTTGCTTGCCTGGCGTTCTTTGTGTAGGGTTGAATCCTCATGGCTTTTTCTCAGTCCACCTGGCATGCCTGTCGTTGCTATCCTTGTTCAGCTCAAGATCTGGCAGTCCCGCTGGTGAGACTCTATGTATGTAGCTTCTGGCATTACTAAGAGACACGATCTCACAGCAAAGTCCCCTATCTTCTGGCCCTTCACGGTCTCTTCAGCAATGATCCCTGAGCCCCTTGGTGTGGGAGTGAATCCGATGATTGATTGTGTCTTTTTGCTGTCATTAACTGCAATTCTGTTTGTATTTATTCCTCTGGGATGTGTTTAATACCTCGTCACCCCTTTCGTCAAATAGGAATTTCTGTGGTTCTATTACTTTTTTCTCGTTTCCACTGTCTCCTTTTTATAACCTTTTTATAAATGAATCTTTTTCTTTAACTTTAAATGGTCTCTTGTTTTTGTGATTTTTTTTTAAAGTATTTTCCAGAGTGAGGTAAATCAGAAAAAAAAATGAGCAAGGCACCATATTTTATAATAATTCTGCAATTCAATGGTAACTTTTTTAAAAGATGGAAATATTTAAAACTTACACAATGGTGCACAACCTGCAGATGATAGGTTCAGCCTCTTTCCACATCCTGAGTTGCTCCCAGGAGCATGCACGGGTCCTCTCTCCATATCCCATGTTGCTCCCATGAGCATGCACTAGTCCTCTCTCCATATCCCGCGTTGCTCCCATGAGCACGCACTGATTTTTGGAGTTTCTGGCATAGGAGGACTGCAAGAATGAATCAAGCAGCCTTCTCTGTGGAGCTCTTTGCATTCCGAGAGCAGCAGCAGTACTGGGTGACACAGGTAAGACACACTCAGAATCTTCACGGGTTTTAGGCTGCTGCCCTGTGACAAACACCCCAACTTCAGTGGTAGACTTATGCTAGAAGCAAGAGACCGGTCTCGTTGACCAAAATCCCCAGCCCTCACGTCTATCTCAAGAGGCACAGTGAAGAGTCATTTTGCTTGATTGTTGTCATGTAGAGCGTGATTACGTGATTGGGCCTAACTTGGCGCTCTGTGTGAGAGCTACTTCCTTCTTCAAAGACTAGCCCACTTAAGAAAGCCAGGCAGCTCAGTTCTCCCCGTGATCGCCAGAACAAGGACGTGAACCTGCTCCCCCTGTCGGGTGTTATAGGAAATGACCCTGCAGAGTGCATTCCACCAAGTGGGACAACCAGAAGTTCCTACAGATATTTGACATATGGATACAAGCTACTGATAAATAGCGCAGCTGGGGGCTGAACAGAGCATTTTGCAAGACTACCTGAGAGGTTAATGGAGTGTGAATTTGTGTTGAAGACAAGAAATGGGGGTGGGGCAGGGCTGGAAGGAAAGAGTAATTCAGAGAAAATTATGTAAAGACCACAAGGTAACAATTCTGTCCTTGTAAAACAGTCTCCATAGGAACCAAGAGTAATTAGCAAAATTAAAGAATAATTAAAGCAATAGTTTTGCTGATAACCTTGGCTGCACTTGGTGTTCGGAGAAAAGTCAAGAGCAGCGCAGAGCCTGCCAGAAGGCTTTACCCCGGAGGCCAGACTCAAGAGCCTTTGAGAGACAGGACAGTTTAATCAGACAAAAGAAGAATGACATTGTGCACAGATTTACAGAACCCAAGTGACATTAACTCATTGGAGACTATTTTTTAATAAGCTCGAAGAAGACTGGTTTCTTAAAGTTCTAAACACATCTAAGATTATTCTGAAGATCCAGAAGTAGCCGGGCGGTGGTGGCGCA
>JAQHUG010000251.1:1935989-1954523 GCA_028555095.1 Dicrostonyx torquatus | reverse complement strand
CGAACTCAGAGATTCACCTCTTGCCTCTACCTCTTGAGTGCTGAGATTAAAGGTGTGCATCACCACTGTCTGGCTATGGCTAAGCATGTGGAAGTTTAAAGTTTGAAATGATTTGAAATAAAAAAACTCAACAGGCAGCACCATCATGAAGAAAGGGATGCATTAGTTAGACTGAACCTTAAAGGGTCATTTTATTTTTATTGTATTATATAAGCACATATCAATATAAAATAGGAAAAGTTATTCAAATATAAAACATAAGTTATGGAAACAAATAGATACAGATTTAAAATAAAACACCCCATTCATCCTTTCATTTATTTATTGCTTCATCAAATATTAGCAGCCTTTATGAAGAAACAGAAAATTAGGAGTATGAGTAGAAAATAAAGTAGCTTGCCTCTGCCACTGTGAGGTACAATTAATATTAATAGCATTTATTGACTATAAAGAATGATATTTAAAAGGGTGGACATGGTGGCTCACTGCAACCCTAGCCCTTGAGAGGCAGAAACAGGATTACCAGATGCTCACAACCAGTCTGGATGACATAACAAAAGCTTTTCTTAAAACAAAACAAGTTAAAGAGCAAACCAAAAATTAAACAATGACATGTTGTTGAATTAAATCTGCAACTACAGCATGTATGTAGTCCTAAGGACTTTTGAGTTTAGCATGACAAACTTCAAAATGGCACATTGAAGGTTGACTCAATTCTCTAATTGTTATTACTTAGGTGACTGGCAAATATCCTGTGAAATCAGTTCACTTTCGTGTGCTACCACCAAATAATTTATATTTAAATCCTCTTTTTATTAGATTTGACAATGAATGAATAGTTGATAGCATGCAATATTAGCGCCAGTGTACATGTAGATCCTGAAGACACGAGATAGTCATATTTAAAGGTGTCATTTAAATGATACAGAAAACCAAGTATTAGTAAATGTATTTTTACATGAATAAATAGCAAATATGGTAAATTACAAAACACATGGAAAAAACATCTATCAACACGACTGAAGAGTTATCGCAGTGGATGATACTTCTAACTTCTCCATCACCTACTCTTACTATTAACAGATTCTGAACTTTGGGAGAGCAGAGACCCCCACTGCTTTAGATCTGCCCTCACAAACCCTTTCATGTGTCTAGCGTGAGCTAGAAAAATAGAAATTGTTTCCGAGTCAACATACTCTGGGTCCAAACTACATTTAAGCTCTAAGACCTGAAAATCTGCTCACGCGGGTCCCCTTCGAGTCACGGAGATCCTCCCTTCTGCCTTTTTCAATAAATGACTGGCAACGTAGCAAGACTGTGCTGTTTTTAAGACTGATTTAAAAAGTCCAAGTCTCAAACTTTAATAAAACAACCTTGTCTTGTCCCCGAGTGTTAGCAAATTTTCTGCGGTTGTAATAGGAACGTCATGCCCAAGGAAAGGTGTACCGGACGGAGAGTTTAGTTGGGCATATGGTTCCAAAGAGTTTTCCACGATGGTAGAGCAGAGGAGGTGGAAGCCAGCAGGTGGTAGGGAGCAGCAGCTGAGGGCTCGCATCTCTAACAGCAAGCAGGAAATAGCGCAATGCCATGGCCTGTGGCCTTGGAAATCTCACAGCTGCCCCGCAACTCAAGTGAGGCACCTCCACCGGCAAGGCTACATCTCCTAATCCTTCCAACATAGTTCCACCCACTTGGGACCAAGTTATTCAAACATATAAATCTATGCATGGTGTGTGTGTGTGTGTGTGTGTGTGTGTGTGTGTGTTTGTATGGGGGGGGAAGCATTTTCCCTTAAGCTACCACACTCTGTAATGGGACTCATTTTATTAGAGTTGAGAATGCGTATATGTGTTCCTAGTTCTTTCCTTACTATTATTTTGTATGTATTTTAATGCCGACTGACACTACATAGTTTTTCCATCATGTTAATACTGTCTTAAAATTGGAAAATTACTTCTTGAGGACGATTAAGAATGCTAATATCTATCACGAAGGGAATGCTGCTATTATTTTGTATTGTGCTATTACCCTGCAGCCTTTATCGAATGCAAGATTATGTATTATAGGCATCTGTCTTAAAGGATGAGAGCCCACTGTGAATTCTTTTGGACACACTATATTTAAAACTGCTAGGGAAATAATAACATGTTAAAAAGCACAAGAAAATCTAAGATTCACACTGCCATCATGTAGCCAAAATAACTATATAATACAGAATTTAGAATACCTGTACCTACTGAGAATATAGATGGGGTGTAACAGAGGCTGTGTTTTGTTGAGTAGGCTAGCTAAGCAGACGCCCAAAAAATTGGAGATTAGGAGAGAAGCATGGTCTTGTTGCTAGGCAACCAAGGTCTAAGAAGGGACCTTTCAGTAGGATACCCGTTGCTCTGAATTCCAGCAGGATATGTGCTGGGTGTGTGTGAGGAGGGGCGGACTCCTTCCCTCGCTGGTTTCCAAAGTCTGGCATGTGTGCTGTCCACACAATATGCCCCTGACCTTCTTAGCTCAGTGCAGCCCAGATGGGAAGAGTCAGAGAGCTCTGAAAATGACCTCACGGAAGCCCCTGTGGGGTCACAATGAAACCGGTCTAGAAATTATCTGTCAGGATCTGATTTTTCACTGTCTTTTCATATCGGTGGCTTCAATGGGGTTGGGGAAGAGGACTCCGAATGTACGGTAGAGAAAGTTGAGGTGCCACGTTTCTTGAGGCATTGTCAGGTCTTGGGAGAAATACTGGGGTTTGGGGGAAAGGGAGCTAGCTGGCTGAGGGTTTTTCTGTCCTCTCCAGGGAGAAAGCAGATGAGGTAGCCACAGCATTGGCAGCGTGACTTTCTTACTCAAACTGTTAAACGTCGGAAAGATTGAATTTGATAAGAGTCCGAATATTAAGGGTCTCCAGAACTCCTGAATGGAGAGCTGTGTAGGACTGACTTTTGCACGCTGCAATTAAATCATCTGCCGATGCCTGGGAGGGAAGTTGGACCTTCTGTAACTCTTCTGAAGTACCAGAAAAGACATGGTCTACTTTCGGGACTCTGACAACAGTTCTGGTATCCAAAAAAAATGTAATGTAAATGAATCTTTTCCTTTCCTTTTTTTTTTGTCTCTTAACATTTGTTTAGACAAAAAGTCCATGAATCATCCTCTCACTGTCAACACTGGAGTTTTGACCTATAATATAAAAAAACCCTATAAGTGTGTGGCAAACTAGCTTATTAGGAAGACTTAACATGGACTGGAAACATAGTGTTCATTCATTACATTGTTATGTAAAGATCCATATATTTCACCACAGAACCCTTGATTATTTGAGCAAAAAGCGCCTCAGGGTTATAGTGGTGAGTGCCTGACAAAATTGGGATCCCCTGTGTGTGGGAACCACGTTAATGTGTTGCCTTCTTTGATTTATGTTTTGTTGAGTTGGAATTCTGTTCGACTACCTGAATCTGAGAAGGACAAATCAACACCAAGGAGACGGGGATGTACTCTGTCTCTGGACCCTTTGCCAGCCCTCAGCATATGAGTCCCAACAAGGGACTTGACTTAGGAAACCTCTGTTCTTTTTAATTTCCCTGTAATGCCTTAGGGCTTCTCTTGAACGTCCTTGCAAAGATGTGCCTTAACTTCTCAAAGCTTTAGATTCCTTAAAGAGAAAATAGTAATCATTGACCTTCAAAGTCAAAATTTAGATGGCACGTAACCTGCCACATAGTTACCTATATTTGACGTGAGAAATTGGCATCGTGAACCCTGCTCTGCCCCAACTGTGCCAATATTCAATGATTCTCCATAATCTGACTTTTATTTCCTTCATTTCCATTCTTTGTCCATAGTGATGCCTATGGGTTTTTTTTTTGTTGTTGTTGTTTTTTCAGAGTCAATTGTTGGCTATTAGACTGACCAATTCTGCTTTTATATTGCTATTAAACATATCACTGTTAAAATGGCTACTCCTTTCCAAAGCACTCATCTCTTTTTCATCTGACATAAATTTTGCAAATAATTTATGTCTTAAGTCTCACCCTCACCATGAAACTTTCACATATTTTAGAGCCTCCAGGCATTTAATGGCTTTTGATGGCATTCATTCCCTTTGCTACTTCTTGACACTTAGATTTTTATAACGTCTTTGTTTACTTTGTCTTTTTAAGTAACTGTAAATATTACGATCACGTCTTTATATTTCTTTGTATCTTTGCAAGTAATAAGCCACACTAGTTACAGCTAATGAAAAATTTCCTGAAAACATTTGAATTCTGCCTAGGGATTTCTCGTGTTACAGATAGAAAACTCTAGGCATGAATGCCCAGCTTTTCCTCTTTTATGGAAGATATTAAACTCATCTGTGTTGGTCTGTCGCAATAAGCTCTAATGTCCCTTGGAAGCTTTTCAGTGAAGAGTGAGTCTTCACCCCTGAGTCGCAGCTGAAGATTTTGAGGGTGTATATTTGCTACTCCTTATTCTCCCCCAAAAGGGGAGAAGGATTGAGGTACACATAGCAGGTTAGATGAGTTGCTCTTCCAGGAAAGAGTAGAAGAGAGCATTGATAGTGAGGTGTTCTCGAGCGAGGGGCAGAGATTGGAGACAAGAAGCTAAGATGAAAAGATAGCTTTGTATGGCTCCTAAAAGAATGTAACAAAGCGCATGCACAGATGTGCATTTATCAGTATCAATGGGGAGGTGCACATCTTTATTATTATGAAATTTGGTTGACAAAAATTCTGAAGGCCAAGAAGTCTTCCATCTGCAAGCTGCAAATGCAGGGGATACTGGCGGTGGATTCAGGCTGACTCCAAAGCCTGGGATTTGAAAGGGGAGGTGCTGGTGTATATCCCTGTGTCTGAAGGAACAAGGAAAGTGCCCTCGTATCTGAAGGCATGAGAAGTTGGGCATCCTAGTACAAATAAATCAAAGGAGGGAACAAGGAGAACAGGGAGGGAGAGGAAAGGGGGAATCTACCTTTCTTCTGATTTCTTTTCTCTGATATTAACACGAACCTTCTCCATGATGCCTGCTTATATTGGTGAAGGTGTATCTTCTTAGTCCATGCATCCATGCTAGCCTTTTCCTGAAGCACCCTCACAGAAGCATCTAGAAATAGTGTTAGTTGATACATGCAGTTAAGTATCTTAAGAAAAAAAATTGTTATTTTCTTCCTGACCATTAAGTGCTATCCCATAGAAATGGGGAATGAAGAGGGAAAAATGATGAACAAAAGAGAGGGACCAGTGCTGCCATTCGTCCCTATCATTGCTTCTGAGAAACTGCCTTGAACTATTAAAAAATAGCCTTTGAACAATAGAAGAGTCTGTGGAATTTTGAATGGGTTAAATATAACTGAACAGTTGGGATTATGAACTGTAACATTTGCAGGGAGCTTGCTTACTTAGCTCAGCGGAGCAAATAAACCTCATGCCATAGCCTAGGGAGACAGTCTAGTGTGGAAAAGAATGGAACACTAAAGCAGATCGATGTGAACCCCTGTTTTAGTCTCTATTAAGGTAATGGTGGTCAACTTTCTCAGCCCCCATTTTTCTATTTGCAGGAATCAAAGGAGAGTACTTGGTAAAATGTTATTATTTTATCAATAATTATTTTTACAGTCTGATGGAAGTGTACTCACTTAGCGTTCATTCTCATGATCTTGATTAAGTGGGCTGGGTATTTATATGTCTCTTGGCATCCATATTATCATAACGTCACCAATGGAAACTGAAATAATTCCATTGGGGGAAGACAGAATTAAGACTTTCAGGTAAAAATGAGCCTATTTTAAGGTTTTGAATGAATATTTTGTTAATTTTTGAATTTTACTCTGAGTTTGAATGTAACCAGATGGTCAGTGATCGTGTCCATATTCCAAGACTTTTCAGTATGTCCCGTTTTTACTCCCATCGGCTCAGCTATGGGTTTGAGTGGAGGGTTTCTCTGGTTTGGGGGAAGGCCATTTTGCTTTCCTTTTTAACTATAATCCCATATCCACATCTTTCCGTATACATTTTTGGAGATTTTTTTTATGATTTAACAAGTTAAAAAAATCTTTTCCTCAATTTTTTTTTAAACATGAACAGATGGTGCTTTTCTGTGTCTTTTTAAGGGAGCTCTGTCTTCTCGAACATGGCCCAAGCTATGCATTTAATGTAACACAGCCGAAAAACAATGAAGAGCTAAAGTGACCATAGAGTTCTGAGTTTACATCAACACTTATACCCTACTAGACGTTTACTGAACAATTTAGAGGCCTTTGTTCGGACATTTGACGGTATTAGAACTGAGAGCATCTGAGCTCATATACTGCTTCATAGAAGCTTAAGGTGACTTTGCAAGTTTAATTTTATATAGCCTGTAATTTAAAGTAAATACGCCCCCAATTATGCGTTAACACGTGTGATACTTTATACTTGATAATTGACAAGATCGAATGTGAAGAATACAAGCAATAAATTTAATCCATCAGGCATTTTTATTCTTCTCAGCCACTGGGCCTTCCCTCTATCAATCATTGATTCTTAACCAAATGAACGACTTAATTAAGGTTATGACAAGTACTTGGCAGAGAAGTTGGCTTCTCTGTTGTACAATATCCATCCCAGTGTTACGCTAAAATATACAAATATAAACAATTTAATCAGCTAAGGCTATGCCACCCCCCCAATTATTTCCAACAGCAACACAAAGTGATATTTGGGGGGTAATCAGAGTCATCGCCCACTGGACATCAGAAGGCAGGTGCTGGAATAAAGGTAACAATCCTCACTCCTTGCTCCTCATATCATGGAAGGGGCAACTTCCATACACAGTTGGACAATATGTAGTGGCAAAGCAAACGACCTTGTTTCAATCTTATTATTGGTAACAGATATTTATCTTTTCTAAGTTATCAAATTTCTCTTAGAGAAATTTGAAGTTTTTGCCCTTCAAAAAGTACCCTGAATGTGGGACAGGGAGAGATACTGTTGACAGAAAATAAGAAGACGCTTTTGCACCTAACCTAACAGCCCCCATTTGTGCCCCACTCCTGCCCACCCTTGAAAGCTTCCCTGACCTTCCTAGGTTAAGCTCATGCTACCCTTCCTTTGAATGTCCTCTAAGGGATTTGTAATCCTGTGGGTTTATCTCCTCCATCACCATGGTGTAAGCCTCATGGGAACAAGATTCCTATTTCATTCATTGTAAATCCCCTGACCTTTATACCCTCCCGAGCCAACAACACTCAGTAAATTTGTTGGTCGGGGTAATTGCATTGGATTTCCAAGAGAGACACCATCTCTCCTTGTCTCTTCCAAATGCTACTAAGTAGTTAGGTAAGAGTTTACGTTTTCTCTCACGTAATAGCTGAAAATCTTTCTGGTCAGAGGAATGCTCTAGTCTGTCCTGGATCAGCAGGCCTTAAAGAGGCTGGATTATGATGGTAGAGTTGGTCGTTGCTAATAGCAGAGGTCCTGTGCTGCACGCGCCTTCTATATGCTAGCTCCATTTTTTTTTCAGATAGGCAAACAGAGATTTTAAGGAACTGCATAATGAGTCTAATCTCAAAGAACCAGGAATTAAAGTCAGTTCTGCATCTCAAACCTTATTCTGCATTACCTTCTCACGGTGACCTATTAAAAAATAGCCTTTTTAAATAGATAGAGTCTATTAAAATAGTCTTTTTTAATAGATAGAGTCTGTGGACACCTTCTCACGGTGTCTGCTTTTATGCCTGCCAGAAATTCATCCCACATTGGTTGGTTATAACATTTTAAAAGATTTTGTGAGACTCTCAAATGTCATTTGTGCTAAATTCTTCACTTTCCATTTAGTATGCAGCAACCTTGCTCAAAGGGGCTGAGCAATATAGTGAGATCTAGATCAGCCAATGAAAATAAAACATGACAGTGGTGAGATGAGAACGACCCACCTTCTACTGAGGAATTGAAATGCTATCCTGGGAACTCATCTGATGGTCACAGTGTGGAAAATAAGCTAAGAAAGGGAGCATCAAGTGGTCTCCCTTCATGCACACACTACTTTTGAAATTTTTTTTTTTAGGATTTCAAAACTAAAATACTTAAAGAACTCTTATGGAACCTATGCATACTTTTACATATTTTTGGCTTATTTTCTGTCACTTAAGGATTGTGTAATACTTCATTTAAACTCTTTATTTGTAAGATAGTGTATAATGATTGTTTAAACTAGCTTTTAGTTGTTTTCATTTAGGTAAGTCTTCAGTTTACCTAAAGCATAAATGGGTTCTGTATTAACTGAAGTATATTTTAGATGAAAAGAACTCTGGCCTTTAATTTTGTTTTAAATTTGTGTCACCCGGCAGAAAGAAAAGTGACTATTTGTTCTAGCTTTCTGAGTTTACACCTAGAGAAAAAAGTCAAAGCAAATAAGCCAACCTGTTCTGAAACATATAGCTTCAAATCTTTTTCATAATAATTTTCTTCTTGTGAATATCGTATGTTTATAAAGTGAAATATCACATTTATCCATCTCTCCCTACCCTGCTCCTACTTCTGCCTCATCTATCCTGAAGGACCGACTAACCCGAGTGAGTATTATTGTGTACAGTACCAGCACAGCTGTTATGGAGTAGCTAACACTTGAGGCCTGCTCCATAGAAGAGAATTTCATGCCTAGTACTGTAATCTCGGTCAAAAGCCCAAGACAGGGGAGTGTATAGGACCTAGAGTAGAACCTATTGGTGTAGGAGTCCCTTCCTTCTGTTTGTGTGTCGCTTTCATTAGGTAATGAATAAAGGAACTGTCTTGGCCTAGTTGGTAGGGCAGAACTCACGTAGGCCGGGAAGACAGAACTGAGTGCTGGGAGGAAGAAAGGCAGAAGAGAAGAGAGAGACACCACGGAGCCGCTAGAATCAGACATGCTGTATCTTTCCTGATAAGCCACTGCCACGTGGTGATACATAGATTAATAGAAATGGGCCAAATCAAGGTGTTAAGAGTTAGCCAATAAGATGTTAGAGCTAATAGGCCAAGCAGTGATTTAATGGATACAGTTTCTGTGTGGTTATTTCGGGGTTAAGCTACCTGGATGATGGGGCGAACAAGCGGCCCTCTCCCTCTTTGCAACACCCTCCTGTTGTTTTCCTGATTGATTATGCTATCAAGTTTCCTTCTAAATACTTATGTTTATACTCTTATATATGTACTCCTCTATTCTTTGGTTAGAAGAGCCTCTTTTGTCAGTGAGCAGATGTTCACCCAGAGATGGGAAATTTCTTTTAGAATGCCGAGAATGAGAGACTGAGTGTTCATCTCTAAATGGGGCCACCCCTACCCTGTGAGTCTCAGGGGATCTCATGGAAGAGCACACACTATTCTAATGTAAGAACTGGAAGGTAGACGGAAGTGTTATAAAATGCTGTCATCTGGACATGACACAGGTGTTTCACTCAGAGACTCACAGCAGCTGTGGCTCTCCATACAACAGCGACACACTCAAAATCCTGACATAGATAGGGAAGCCGCTTTCCAGGTCCATCCACTAATGGAAGAGCTGTCAAAAGTTGGTAGCTCCCAGACATGGGAAAGCCATTCTTTGAGGAGGACAAGGCCATGGTAGTTTGCCCATGCTCTTGTGACTGCTCCCACACCCGTGAACACATAGACAGAACTAACCAGAGTTAGTAGGTTATGGACTGGGAAAAAAAAGGAGAAGAATAAGATCCTAAAGTTGAGTCGAGATTGCAGGACTCCCAAAGGACCAAGTCCTACTATAAAGATCTACCCCTCTCTCTCCTATTTCTTTGTGTGAGAGAACAAAAAGTAGAGCTGATGCATTAAAAACTTTAAAAAGTAAGGCTACTGCTTTCAAAGTCCAATCTCCAATCATGGAGATCACAGGACATAGTACCTAATGGATTCACCCTTCTCTCTACAGCTCTGGGGACCTGGGTGGCTGTCTTTGCCACTCTCCTCTGATTTCTTCTTAGACATTTTTTTTTGCAAACATCTTTGAGTGTGTGTTCTCCTAGTCTTCCTTATTCTACTAGGGTAAATTTTTGTCTCCCAAGTGATTTCTGAGTCAGAGGAGACTATTTTTTTGTTCCTTTTCATAGAAGGGGTTCACAAACATTCCCTGGGCCCAGAAGGGAATGGATACAGTCCTCTGAACAGTTTGCCCTTCTTCTTTATCTTTCCTGTGGTTTAAGTACCAAGGCCTTTCTCCCAAAAGCCCTGTCTACCCAAGCTGTGTCTTGGGGACACCTCAGAGTTTACTGGTGACACAGTCTTGATTCTTTGTTTCCCTTGGAGATTTCTGTCATTGTGGAAAAAGTATTTCCACATTTAGGGGCCCTAGTACCAGAGCCCCGCTAGTGACATCTGTCTTGCACCTTGATTTACACCTTGGAACACTCCCATACCGGAAATACATTTTAGAAATATATGAAAATATTTAGAAATATTCTCCATCACAACTGCCTGGGGAGAATTACTGGCTTTTAGTGGAAGGGGGTCTAGGGAGTAGTTCCCATCCAGAAAGATGAGAAGTTGTTCTGCCTAATTTTCAGTTAACAATGTCAGTAACTGCTCTAAAAACCACTAGATCAGCCAGAACTGTCCCCCCCCCTTCATCCCTTACTCTCTTTGTCTTCTGTACCCTTTTAATGGTGTGCATGAATGTCCTGGCTGGTACTTCTAGGAGCATCAGCAATGCTACAAAGAAAGAAGCATCAGGTTCCAACATCATTATTTGATTTCTAACTTTGATGACAATGCATGGTTACATTGGAAAATCTAGAATCATTGACGATCACAGAGCTTACCAGATTGTTATGAACCTCACAGTCATGTTAAAAGAGCTTGATCATTGGTCTTGTTGACCGTGCCCTTTGCTTTACAGAAGCCTTTCAGTTTCAGGAGGTCCCATTTATTAATTGTTTCTCTCACTGTCTGTGCTGCTGGGGTTATATTTAGGAAGTCATCTCCTGTGCCAATGCGTTCAAGTGTACTTCCCACTTTCTGTTCTATGAGGATCAGTGTGGCTGGCTTTATGTTGAGGTCTTTGATCCATTCGGTCTTGAGTTTTGTGCACGGTGATAGATATGGGTCTATTTTCATTCTTCTACATGTTGATATCCAGTTATGCCAGCACCATTTGTTAAATATGATTTCTTTTTCCCATTTGATATTTTTTGCTTCTTTGTCAAAACACCAGGTGTTCAAAGGTGTGTGGATTAATATCCGGATCTTCTATTCGGTTACATTGGTCCTCCTGTCTGTTTTTATGACAGTACCATGCTGCTTTCAGTACTGTAGGTCTGTAGTAGAGTTTGAAGTCATGGATTCTGATGCCTCCAGAAGTTCTTTTATTGTACAGGATTGTTTTGGCTATCCTGGGTTTTTTTGTTTTTTCATATGAAGTTGAGTACCATTCTTTCGTGGTCTGTGAAGAATTTTTCTGGGATTTTGATGGGCATTGCATTGAATCTGGAGATTGCTTTTGGTATGATTGCCATTTTTACTATGTTAATTCTGCCTACCCAAGAACATGGAGGATCTTTCCACTTTCTGTACATTTACACAATGGAGTACTACATAGCAGAAAAAATAATGACATCTTGAATTTTGCAGGAAAATGGATGGAACTAGAAAACATTATTTTGAGTGAGGTAACCCAGACACAGAAAGACAGTTATCACATGTATTCACTCATAGGTGGTTTTTAAACATAAAGCAAAGGAAACCAGCCCACAAACCACAATCCCAGAGAACTTAGACAGCAATGAGGACTCTAAGAGAAACTTACATAGATCTAATATACATGGGAAGTAGAAAAAGACAAGATCTCCTGAGTAAATTGGAAGCATGGGGATCTTGGGGGAAGATGAAGGGAGGAGGGGAGCAGAGAAAAATGTAGAGCTAATAAAAATCAATTAAAAAAAAAGAAGAAGAAAAAAGTGCTTGATCAGTCCAAATCTGATGTGCAGTTCAAAGACCTAGAAAAATAGCAGAATGATCTACTCCTACCATGTCAGCATGATTTTATTATACCCACCTTAGCTGGCATCATGGGCCACAAAGAAGGAAACCAAAGCATGTAGTGGGAAAATCCTGGGATTTTTTTTTCTTAAAAATATAAAACATACAAACGAATAAAATATCCTGGGGGAAAACACTAGCCCATTGAAGTGTGGGTTGATTTATTAATCATAGATCCTCTCAGCCAGCTTCAGGACCCCATCAATGACTTGTCTGTCATTTCACTTATTTGACTTCATCCTGAAAAGTGACTGAATATTTGGCAAAGCAGAATCCAAGAAACGTATTTGTCCCTATATTTCTTTCTCCTCTGCCGTGAAGCCAATACTGAGAACATGTCCTAGGCAGCCCAGAGACAGCTCTTTGCCAAAATGCTTTTATCCAGCAAAGTAAAAGCCCCACCAGGTAAGAAAAATGCCTGTAACTCCCTCCCACAACTGCTGATAAGTTGCCAGACATAAGGGGATACAAAAGGCCCTATGCTGGGTAAAGTTGTGTAGGTGAGGGTTGGCCAAGATTTTGGAAAGCAGTGCTTTTATATAAAGGGGGTGGAAGATTTCTGCTTGAGATAAGGCAGAGAATGGCTATCTTATTTTTTTCTTAAATGAGTAAGGCTCCTGTAGTGGGTAGGGGCCTTCGCTGTTTAGCAGAGGTCCCAGCAAAAATGGTTCAGAGAAAGGCATAAAAGCGAACACGGGTGCCATGGGGGTTAGGCAAGGTAAAGGAGGGAGGAGGAATGACAGAAGTGAAAAGCAGATTGCACATCTCCCAGCCAGTTAAGAATTTGAATTTTACCTTCATGCCTGATCTACTCTGGGAAACTCTAGTGTTCACTCATTTCAGCTTTTTTTTTTTAAAGAAAAAATATCAGTCTTACCCATTTGAGAAATATCAACCGGTTTCCAGTATGCCTATTTTTAAAGTGAAGTTTTAAATTATGAATTAAAAGGTCTGATAGAACACTTCTACTTGATGTTAACCTGTTGGACGGTCTTGCATCATTCTGTTATATTGAGACAATGTCAGGAAACAACCTAAGTACCAAAGACGTGAGAAATCTTCATTCAAGCCCATGGTTGCATCCAAGAAGGATATGGAGCAGGAAAACACTGGAAAAGGAATCGTCCTGCTTGCTGTTACTGCCTGCAACTGGGTTCAAATAAAATGAAGTGCCAAAGGTCTCTGAAGTGAATCGCAAGTCATTTTATTTGACTTTTTACTATTATGTCTTGGAATGTTTTCAAAATCAATTCTTGTAACCTATTGTCAAGAGGAGATGATAGGAGCCTCTGCAAATGACAAGGCAAAGGTCAGATCTGACACATTCGTCTCCAGGTCTGAGCAGCAAAAAAATCTTTATCATTTTTCTTGTCCCAAACTCGCTTATCCCCTAACTCTCCTAGGTTGGTTTTAAGGTAGGATGATGGACTCTGTATCCTGGTTGGTCACAGCAGCCTGCTGTTTTATTTTTGGATATGTTCTCATGTGCTTCATATAGTTACTTACCAATACCTCTGGCTCTCCAAGCTATAAGCTGGATTCATTTGTTTTATTTTGTTTTGTCCTAACTCCAACCTTTAGAAATGCGCCTTGTATAATAGTAGTAGATGCTCAACAGGTGGTGGGAAAAATGAGTGACTCGTTTCCTTAATAATTCCATACCACAGGTCTAAACACACTAAACTAGGAAAAACATGTAGGCCATCTGGAAATTTTGTGTACACGATCCTCAAAGTCAACTCATACCATTGCGAGTATTGTGGACACTCTTAAACACCAAGAGAGAAGGCGACAATTTAGAATTTCAATGATGCCCATGCCCTAAGCTTCTTAGACACTCTTTGGAAGAAATAAACAGGCAGCCGCAGTACTTATTCTGTAAGAGAGAGGGTGTGTGCTAGTCTGCTCATTTGTACAATGCATTTTCAGCCTCTGAGCGATAAACCAGTGTGAGGCAACGACTTCATCCTGTAGTGATCTTACTTACTTTCATGCTGCCTAGCAAGGTGGGAAATGCGGCTTCCACAATTTTAGGACGAAGCAGCGACTTCTCAGGCTATTCGGGTTTACCATTTAATTTCCATGCAGATGGCTGACTGACATCGGATGGATGGAGATTTGAAGTAAGCCACCAGGAGGGCTGGTCGCTTTAATGACTGCCTCCCTGTGAAATCTGCATTGGAAGTGATGGATGTTGGGAGTAAGCCTTGTACACCTCTGAAGGCTTCTGGGGTGCAGGCAAGCCTAGCCAGTTGCCCCTCTGCTGACATGTTCCTTCATGTTTCCTGGAGTCAGGTTAGGGCTTCTCTAGTATTTGTCCTCTCACTGGTGAGCTGCACCTGTTCCGTTTTTTTCTCATTCACGGTGACTATACTGCATTATCTCTTTGTCCCAAATGATGCACAGCGTGATTCTTGTACCGGCTTTTCAAAACTCCCTTCACAGTACGCCTCTTATTTTCAACTTGCTTGCTAAGGGCCTTTGAAGTTGGTTATTTTCCTAGGCTGTCACTGATTTGGAATTTTTCTAGAAACATCTGCCAGTATAGAATATGTCGTGGTGAGTGTTTATCCATTTGAATACCAAAATTCATGGCCGCTAGAAAGACTCGGGGATTAAAGCAAGCTTGACTTTCAATATTTTGATAAAAATGTACTTTGGATCTGAGAGTCAATGCTTTGTAATAAATGGGAAATTGTGACCCTATTTTTTAAGGCTGACACATGAAATATTCTGAGACATAGCATGCAATCATAGGGACAATCAATGATAATGACTATTCACAGTTGAAACTTCTGGTGGTAAACCTCAGTATTGCTTTGCACAGCCCCAGTTTATGCCCTTCCATTATTCAGAACCCATTTTGTTCTCTCCTAACCACGTTTGAAATGTACTGTAATAGGAGCTTCTCATTGACATGGCTCTGAAAGAGCAACTTAAAGAGAGGAGAATTTTTTTCCATTCATGATTTCAGTGATTTCAATGCGTCAAAGGCTGGCTCTGCTGATCCTAAACATGTGGCAAGGCATAGGGAAGGCGACTCCTACTGGCAAGGAAGCCAAGAGAGAAGGGACCGGGGACAGGGGGATGCTATGTAATCACTTCCTTCAAGCAAGCCCATCGCTGAATATTTATTTCCTTCTCATCCCTCTAATGTCACTTAGTGGGTTCATCCTTTCATGGGGGTGGAGCCCATGCAATCCAATAATGTTGTGGGAACGCCTTCAGCCAATAGCCTTTAAGATACTGGCACACTCTGGGCGTGGCCACATGTACTATATAAACAGATATACTTATATAACAGATGTACATGTACTATATAAATGTGCACAGGCTCTCTCTTTCTCTTGGCTGCTGGATTCAGTTCCTGTTCCCTGCTCATGCAGAGGACTGTTGATCTGTGAGTCTACCCCTAACTAAAGAACCCTTTCTTATGCTCCATTCTGAGCTAGTATGGGACAACTTTATTGTAATCATTTACATCTGGTCCCAAAAGTGCCACTTCTGAGCAGGATTACAGTAGCCAAGTCTTCAGTACACAAGTTTTAAGGGGCATTACCTCTCCAAGCCATAACGTGTATAACATGTATTTGTCGCTTAATTTTGCCTTCCTCTTGACATGTTTTATTGTTAGAACACACATACGCATACATAGGCATGCACGCATGCACACACACACACACACACACACACACACACCCATCTGCACTGCACACAGCTCATAACATCAACTCCACTCTTGTGTAGCCCTGCTGTTTGCTCAGTCCTGAATATAAGCTTAGCTCCCTCTCTGGCTCATCCTTTTGTAAACTAGAACTGCCTTGAGCTACCAATAAGTTATAAATTCTGAGAAGCTGAATCGTCTTATGTTCTCTCATGTTTCCCAGTAGTTTATGGTACAAAAATACGTCATGCTTTTGTTCGTCCATTTGTCTGTTTGTTTTTACCAAGTAGGGATTTGGTTATTCCTAAGAGTCTAATTGAATCAAAAATTATGCCCTGTTTGTGAGGCAAGATGTGTTGTAAGGAATGATGAAAGTAGTACCCGATCCTTGCTGACTCAGTAGCCGGCTGCCAGCTATTGCATTGACTGAGACAGGTATAGACAATCCTCTATCATCAAAGTGATTTGCTGAGAAGCCAAGGCAAGCAAGAGGCAGCCTGGAGAAGCACTAGTATTCTAAGAGGTAGTTTTATGAAGGACTCATTCTTGTTGTTTGAGGGAGATTCTTTTTTTCCCCCTAACAATCCTTCATTTTAAGGATGCAATCTAACCTCAAAGTCATGCACAGTTGTGTGCTCTGCCCTTGAACAAATGGGTTCTAGTCCTTGTTCTACTGCTGTGATGTGAGTATGGAGTTACCATGGTGAACCCATTTTTCAAGTACGGCATCGATGAAGAGCACTGTACTGGTTTCCCCCTAATTAAATAAAGAGAACCTTGATCATCACTCACTTGTTACATTTTTTTGTTTTATCAGAGACCTTCAGTTTTTGTGTTAACTGAGTACAGCTTATTTCTCATCAGTTGACACAGTAAGATAGGAGTGACTATATTAAAAAGACCATCTTAAATTAAGTATACAGTCTTGAGCAAATTGCTTAGCTTGTTTTGTTTTCAAGCATTCATCTACAATATGGATTTATAGAAAGTGGCATAAAAGCAAAAGAAAAAAGGGAAAAGGAAAAAAGCACAAGGCAATATCACTTACCCCTTCTAAAAGAAAGTTAATAGTTGAGTGGCAGACAACTTAGGATTGTATATGGTAGAAAGAAGATCATGACATTTGCAGCTGAAAATTTTTCATTACTTGTTTTTTTTTTCTATTTCCTAGGTTATCACTGGATCAAAGGGCATTATTGCATTCAAAGACCTTGATCTTCTAACTTACAATTTAGTCATGCACATAGGCTATGTTTCCCCAGGATCCTCAGTGCTTATTCTAACTGTCCTCCGTAAAATGCCCCACCTATTTCTATGAAGCTCGTTAGCACATATTTACCACTGCAAACTTCCATCACCTACAGAAACTTTAATCCTGCACCACTGACCTGTATCTAACTACCCTGTCCGCATCTTCACTTTGATATCTCACAAGAACATCCCGTCACTTCCCGAAGTTTATGACTTCCTACTGGTCAACCTACTCCTCCAGTGTTCTCCATCACAGGGATTGGCCAGTCCATTCGGTTGTGATCACACCCATTCCAGAGACTGGCCTTTCTCTCTGGCCACTTTAATGTATCGGGTTGGACTCCTCCTTAGTTTTGGGATGTATCCTTACTCGCCTGCTATCATTTGATCTCAAGATGTCATCTTTCCTACTCTTTCTGCATCCTTTTTTTATCCCAATAAATCTGCACTGCATGCTTCAGCCAGAATTCTATACAGCAGATATTTATGTCTCTGTACTATTCACCATTTCTATCTCCTAAGACTCTTCTCCTTTTATTCAACTGACAATTTAATTCACACTTTTTCAAGGAAGTTTTCCTTGCCTGCCCACAAATAGATTCGGTATTACATACTCTCAGGGTCTTCTGTACTTGTCCCCTTGTGTGCTTGCTAAACTTTAAGGTTGGTAAAGCTAAGTGTCACTTATTTTTAAAATTTCCGTATTTATTTTTTTTCCAGCACAGGGGAACATATGATTTTAAAATACATAATGCAAAACACAAAGAAACACTGAGTGTCATTGTGTCTACTTCCTAGATTTTCTAGCAGTCTTTGTAAACATGGATGACATCCTATTTTGGTTCTTCTGTGTTTAATAAGATTCCCATCACCTAAAGGTTCTGCCTCACAGAAATCTTTAGCTTCCACTAATAACTTCCTTTGCCTGGTGCCTTGATGATCTTTTCAGCAAACTGAGAAACCTGGTTTTCGTGGTTAGGTTTCAGAGCGAGAAGTTTTCATCAAGGCTCTTGTTCATAAGAAAAAATGATAAATGATGTCAGTGTTTAGTATTCCCTAGAGTAACATCTGTGTTTGTATTTGGGTTTTAGCACTTCCTTAGAGCTTTATAAAGTCAGGTCCTTTTGGATTCTTAGCTATCAAAATGAATGATTCTGCTCCACATCCATGAACTAGACTGTGGGTCTCTTCCAAGGTTTCTGGTTGATCTGGTAATTTTATATAGAGGAGGATCTGGCCCATTCATCCATGTTAAGATTCAGGATATTCCTTTTAGGAAAAAATAACCAAGAAGCCAAAAGGCTGTGTGCTGTTAAGTCAGCCTCAGGACGTATTTCCATAATGCTAAGAAAAAGAGCAAAGGTCATAGCTCTAACACAACAAATTCCACACGAGCTATTCCCTTCTCACATTTCAGGAGAGTCAGGTTTTGTTTGTAGAACTCATCAAAGCGCTGCAGGATCGGACGTCTTCTGTTCTCACAGGCCTTACGTGTGTTTCCTTTCCGGGTTTTGGCAAGTATATTAGTCACCGTACAATTTAATGAATTAGCATATACTTGGTGGTTTAAAGCAACACCCATTTATGATCTTACATTTCCTGACACTTGAAGTCTTAAAGGAAGAA
>JAQHUG010000251.1:1910095-1935749 GCA_028555095.1 Dicrostonyx torquatus | reverse complement strand
CTACATTCCTTGGCTCTTTACCTTCAGCCTGCATCCCACTATATCCTCTGATTTCATTAGCACGTCTCCTTGTTTTACTCCTATCTCTGTCTCTCTTATCAGAATCTGGTGGCTTGTCCTAGGCTCACCCGGGCACCCCAGGATAACAGTAGCCTTCCATCTCAAGCTCTTTTATTTAGCCATAACTGCATACATCCTTGTAACATACAAAGTACCGCATTTGAAGGACCTGTGAATTCGTGCACATATTTCTTATAGGAGCTGGTATTTTTTTTTACCATGCTGAAGCATATTTAACAATTTCATTCTTATAAAAATGCCATTCAGACAAAATTAAAGTCTATAAATAAAAGTTATAGCTTATCTTTTAAATCTTGGTACCTTAAGGTCCTGAGTGTTTCCTCACTTCTAGTATGCCATGTATATACATCATAGCTGCTTATTGTCTGTCTCTTTAATTAAATTTCTGTATGCTCCAATGTGAATAGTCGACATTTGTTAGCTTAAATTATGTATCTGATCACTGGAAACTCTCTTCTGAAGCTGTAAAATGAGCAAAGCTGTTTAATAATTTGAGACTACACTCTCCACACTTACATGTGAAATTCCGCTGTATGTTAGAGGTGACTCAAACCAGTAGGTATTTATGGAAGCTCCTATACCTCAACCCAGCCTCTAAAGTGCAATCTAGATGTTGTCCCTTTGCTAAAATAATTGCTGACCTCCTCAGAGAGAAGTGGGTTTTACTCTCACTTTGTTATCACAGAGCCATGTAGTCCACTGCGCCACAACATTTACTACCTTGGTGTATTGATCTGTTTGTTTCCCAAACTACCTGCAAATTCCCCAAGGGCAAGGACTGTGTTCTGCTTTTCTTAGTGCCGAGGCTACCCTATAACAGTTCCTGACATGGTGGTGCACTGTTCTTTCCTGCGGGAACAAGTCCCTGTGTAACCCTTCTCTGGCATTAGCTGGCTAGCGACATCTTAACACCAACTGGTGAGCGTGATAAGGACACAGGTGCAATGACTATAGAAGGATAAGCAGAGCCCATCCCCGGTCCCTGGCAAACAAACCATCGCACGTGTTCATATGAATGAAAATGGCTAGGTTATCTGTTATCATAAAGCTCCGTGTTATGTGTGATTGGAGCAGATTCACACATATGTGTTCTGGATTTTTGACAGAGCAAGCATGGCATCAGAGAATTTAAGTAAGATGTAAACGCTTTAGTGAAAATTTTTTTAAAAAAATGCATTAAGTGAGAACAATTGTGATCTGAATTTAGAAGCTCTATAGGTAAGTTTGGGCATATGACTCTGCTATAGAATTAACTGTTATATACATTAACCGTATATATACATTATATACGGTTAACCGTATATGTACATTCAACCTTACACTCTTCCAGCTTCCTTCTCTGCTTACAGAAATAACATGCTTTTAATTCCCAATTATCTTCACCCCTTTGGTTATTTAACAACTCTCTTACAGTTCGTTAGCGTTTCACTGTGTCAGTATTCCATTGAAGAGGTTGGGGTATAGAATCACACCTACCAAAAGGGAAGACTGTGTTGCACACAGTATCCATTTAATATAATGTGAATAACAGACTAGGAGATTAAGCCAGTTATGTGCGTGTGATTTCTAAATACGTATTTTACCAACTAAATTGAAAATTAAAATAATTGCTGTGAAACAGCTTGAGACGATAGCCGAGCTGTTTCAAGGTCGAGGATGGTCTAAGGACAAGACATAGAAAATGGTATTAGGAGAAACGAGAATAGGGACTGAGGTAGAGAATGAGTCTCGGGGCAAAACTTGTTTGTCACTGGCTAGCTACATTAGAACACTGACCAAGGAACAAGATAATCAAACAGGCTGAATGAATCTAGATGAATGACCAGAATCGATCGCCATTCCCTGGAAAGCAAGCATGAGCACATGCCCTACTAGTGGGGATCAATGAGTAATTTTCTAGCACAAATCATAGTGTCATGTATGATCAGAAAAGTGTGACACACATACGTTCTGAATTATTGATAAAGTAAGCATGGCAGCAGAGGAATTAATGAAGTGTGTGTGTGTGTATGTGTGTGTGTGTGTGTGTGTGTGTGTGTGTGTACATACACCTACTTTTTCTTTTTGGATTTTTTGAGACACATGGAGCCAGGCTCACCTATTGTCACTCTGTGAGCTGCAACAGTCTAATGACTCTCTGAACCACGCTACTGGCAGACCCATTTGGTGGATGCTGATGCTGACCCCAGCACTGCAATTTTTTACATATGTGTCTGGGATTCCAGTTGAGACCCTAAATAGCTCAGATCTATTATGTAAGATTAATACCATGGCTATGAAGAAATCTCTGACTACCATCCTTGCTGATCTCATGTTTGGACAGACATGCTAATAAAACTTTATAAGGATAGCTTCTGACATCCTTGGAGCCAGAAGATCAGGGAGTTTGCTGTGAGATTGTGTCTCCTAGGAGACTGTTCTCTGAACCTTGTTTGGTAGGTGCATCTATTTGGCATATATATGTATATAATACAGAGTACTATATTAACAGGATAATCTTGCTATATTTGTATTTTGTCACTCTGAATAAGAAGAATCAAAGAATTGTTGCTATTATATAGGAGTCATAAATGGGTTGCTATGATATACGACACCATATGTTACTATGTATGTATATGCATAGCTTAAAAGGTAGAGGTATTTATTATACCTACATGTCAACGGATATGAACATATGTAATTATGGAAAAATATTAATATACTCACCCATCTTATTGCCAGCCACTCCTGAGTTATTTGGGGAATGATTCAGAAGATATCAAGAAGACTGATTTTCAAGTAGATATTTTCTCTAAAAGAAAATTTAAAAATCGTTCACCTTGTTCTCCCAACCCACGAAGTTGAGGGGAATGGGGATGTAACATTTAGAATGCTGTTAATAGTTTCTTGGTCCTTTCTACGCTGGGTGACATTTGAAAGCTGGAGAGCTGGTCCTGGAGCAGGAGCAAATATAACGGTTGACGTCTCTGACAGTTCTCACACGGCTTTGTGGGGTTCTTTATTTCTATTTCCTAAAACATTACAGTCCCTAGGGCTTTGTAGACTTCATTTTTTCCCCCTTGACTGGTGTGGTCCACTAACATTGTGCTGAAAATGTTAGCGACTCATGCACCTGTGTATCTACCTTCACGGAATAGGGTGTGAACAATTGCACATGTGTAATATTGAGATTGATGTTTCCCATTAAACTCTCTCTAATTTTCTATCCCCTTGCTTAGTGGATTTTACTTTAGGGTCTCAGTCACCCATATAGTAACCAGAAAGACTATGGAATTGACTGCTTGCCTCTTTGGCTGACACATGGGCATCTAAAAATGCAATATGCCATAAGAAAGTCATTTCGTGGGTAACTACGTGATTCTCTCTTCAGTAATATCTTCATCTATCGCTGTAATTCCCACCAGCATTTTTCCATAGGTACAGTTACTACTTAGATGAAGTGAACATTAAGAAAATATTCTGAATACTGTACTTTAGAAAAATCCTGATCTGTCAAATTCAAGTTCCCCAAATTGATACGCTAGTGGCAGGTTAGCCAACCAAACACTGGGTGGCTGAGGACTTACTTGGTACCTAACAACCTAACCAGTTTGTGTAGCTATTTTTCCTCTGAGATATTGATCATCTTTTGTGCCACAGACCTCGTCTGTAAATAAATTATACAAGTCTGTCTTGGAAGCCCGTGTCCCCTTAAGCAATCAGTGTGCTGGTCCTAAAACATAAGTTCTTATTTTTTCAGATGTTTGAAACATCTGTACTCACCTGGATTACTTTCTAAATTTCTCATCTTTCAGTACAGTGAATTATTAATTGTACCAGTGAGGGGTGTATCGCTTCTTATCCTGTGTCTCTTTGTTCACTAAAAGACTTTCTTAAAGCCCAAAAAACAAATAATGAATTTCTTTTTGCTTTTGAAACATTCTTTTCTTTTATTATTGTTAAAAGAAAAATTTACATTTACTCCCCTTGTTCCCGGCCCTCCCGCTCCCCCACTACCCCACCACCCTCCCCCCGCTTCCTTAAGATGGGGCAGGATACCCTGCCCTATGGGAAGCCCAAGGCCCTCCCCCCTCCATCTCGGTCTAGGAAGATGTGCATCCATATAGAATAAGTTCCCAAAAAGCCCATACATGCAGAAGAGATAGGTCCCGGTGCCATTATCGTTGGTTTCTCAGTCAGTCCCCACTGGCAGTCACATTCATAGGGTCCAGTTAGGTCATATGCTCATTGAATTTTTATTTTATTGTTGTAGGCCTATGTTCTGTTTAAGGACTTTGATATTGACCATGTAGGCTGAATGGAGAAAAGGTCAAGGGTTGAAAGAAAATACATATGCTTTGAGAGGCTTATTTATACTATTCTTATCTCTAGAAATTGGCTCAGAGCCTGGGATGTGAGAAAAAGGAGATTCGACAAGGTTATTGGATGGTCTGTCTACTTCAGGCAGAGACCTCTTGTTATATCTGTGCTCCTCATACCTAGTGAACCATTGATGATCACAATACTACTCTGGCTTCTTCTCTGATTTGAAAAGTCAATTACTTACCCCTGGTGCATTTAGATTTTTAAGGTTTGACAGGTAACAGTCTCTGCGCTGCCCATCAATCCCAGTGACCACTGTCTCTTCCTGTAGAGTAGCCATGGCACTAGGATTGTGTGACAGGCAGCTCCCTTGCCTGGCAGTTTTGGTGATCTGCTAATTTTCACTTTATTCCCGCAATACAAGTGATTCTAAACCTTAAAAACCCGAGACAGAAAATATGGTTCCAACAGTATGAAACCTTTGGGTCCCTAATACCTGCCCAAACTAAATTTTTGCTTAAAGATTGCTTACTAATTAATTCTAAAGTGTGAATCGCATTCTGCAATGAAGGAACTTTGTATTCATACCCTGGTTAAACCCAAAGACTAAAAGAAAAGTAACACCAGATAAATTCCAGTTCATGTTCAAAGAACAATCCCTGAATTCTTTGAAAATGCAGAAAGTAGGACTAAGTCCACTGGGAACTCATTTCTGTTTCTGCTGTGTCTCTCTATCTCTGTACTATAGTTGCAAGTAGAATGGATTCAGGATTTATATACATACGAATCCCTTCTTCCTAAATAGGCACAGGGTATCTGATAAAGATGTTTTCCATCTTTTTTTTTTTTTAGGTAGACTCAAGCCGATGTTGTGTAACAAAACTTTTCCTGGGGAGATGCTACATAGAGCTATTCAACAGAGATAGGGAGCCCCCAAAAGAACAAAGCACAGATACAACCAGAGTCCAAC
Organism: Dicrostonyx torquatus; assembly: GCA_028555095.1. Classification (NCBI taxonomy): domain Eukaryota; kingdom Metazoa; phylum Chordata; class Mammalia; order Rodentia; family Cricetidae; genus Dicrostonyx; species Dicrostonyx torquatus. The sequence goes on along the minus strand of JAQHUG010000251.1, from coordinate 1,930,396 downwards.
TTGATGAACCAAGGAATTTACTTGGGGTTATTTATGGGAATATGGGTGAAGAGCTACTTACAGGAACAGAAGAGGCTCAAAGAGAGCTGTGTCTCCAAAGCCCACCCAGCATGGGTGACAGCTCACAAAAGCTGGGAACCCGGAGCACACTGTGCAGCCTACGGGTTGGAGCTTGTTCTTTCCAAAAGACTCGGGGGCCTATGCCTCTTCCAGTCAGTTCCACTGGTTTCTGCTTCTTTCAGGCAGAGTCTTTTCTGTAGCTTGTCGTCTAGGGGGGCTCTGGTGAACCCATTGATTGGGTCAGTTTCGAGGACTTTCTAAGCTATCTTGAGTTGTTTACCCTCCTGCTAAACGCACTTCCATGCTGCATAGAAACTTCAATTGCAGAGGAAACTATTATACACATTTTATATATATAATTCATTTATTCACCAAATCTTTACACAGCACACATTATGTGATGAATATATTCAGTAGTACATGCGAGACAGGAAGAGGGCAACTACAGCACCCACCTGTAGGAATCCTAGCGTTCAAAGGTGGCTAACAGTGGAGTCCAAGTTGGAGTCCGCTCACACTGTTAACCATGGTCACATCCAACATGGCACTTCACAACTGTGGATTCCCGTTTCTTCATTTTTCGCTGTGGCATAATATGTCGCTATGGCGACATCACGGCGAGATCACTTGCTGCATATGCAGCAAAACCTCGGCTCGAATACCCAACACCCACCTAACAAGCCCCGCATGGTCAGTTCCTGGTAGCCTAGCAAGATGAAGGAGACATGGAGGGAGTAAGACCCGGGTGGGATAAAGATGACAAATTTCAGATTCAGGGAGAGACCCTGCCTCTAGGAAATAAAGTGAGAATCAGACTAGGACACAGCCGGTCTCCCCTGGGCTTCACATGCACGCAGGACAGGCACACACACCTCTAATACCACATGCATACATGAAGGGAGTGTGTGTGTGTGTGTGTGTGTGTGTGTGTGTGTGTGTGTGTGATAACTATTTCATCAGACTCTGAGGATTTAAGGAGAGAATGTGAGACCACTTTAATCTTCAGTTATGTTTCCTCCTTTCTGATCCACCACCGTGACCTCCTAAAGAGAACTAGAAACAGGTTGCCTCACTTAGCTGAGGACAATGCGGTTTGGTAAAGATGGCCTGTGCTTTGGACTAGGTCCGACGGTGACAAGACAGTGCTCCTACCGGCCTCCGTAGCATCAGAGTGCTCTCCATAATCTCACTCCACGCTGGACTCGGTCTGTAATGGAAGTTACTCTCCATCCCTAAGGGTAACGCTGCTCCAATAACGACCCGCAAAGCGTTTGTCAAGCCTCTCTTTACCTAAAAGACTTAAGGATCTTTTTGGCTTTAACTATGGCTTCCCTCCCATAAATCTGTGGGCTAAAATTGTGTTTTTTTCCTTCTCAATTTGGAAGGGCTAGGTACACATTAGGTCATGCGGGGGTCCTGGCAGCGAATCACCGTGGCTCTAATGGTGTTCCCGTTGTCCGTGTGCCAAGAAGATTTGAGTGCTTGGAGTTGGCACAGAAAGCGCTCAGGAGAAACACATTTCGCATGTAATTGACTACTGTTTGAGATTGCGCTAGCTTCTATCATTCAGGGCCTGTATGGAAAAAAAAATAAATACGGTTGTTAGAGGAATCCTATCTTGCTTAGTAATTCTCTCAACCTTTTGATCTTCTTCCCTGTTGATAATCACTGCCGAGCATATTTCTGGCTGCTGAGAAGGTGGGCAGGCGCCGCTGCCGCCCACAGCAGGTTCGGAGGGACCTCCTTAGGGGGTTGGCAAAAGATACCTCGGGAAGCCGAGAAGTTCTTTGAAAAATGTGTTTGTTTCCTTCCCCCTCAAGAGTCTGAGCAATCAGGCTTGGGCGTCTTCTTTCTAAACTGTTTATGCGTGTGAAGTGAATAATTTAATCAATGTAGGAAAGTGGTTTTCTCGCCCTAAACATTTTCAGTCTTGATGGCTAATTTACATATATGCTGAGGGAGATTTTCAAATTGATTGGGAAAATTTTTTGCTATGAGTCAGTCCATGCAAATTCTCTTCTCTGGAGACTTTTGTTTGATAATTTGAGTTAGCTTCATTTTTTAAAAAAATTTTAACTGAAAATCAACACCTTTCTATTATTCTTCCTATTAATTTTCAAATATATGGTTATCTGATGTGCTGTTTTTTTTTTATTTGCCACAAACGATGAACATGTCCAGGCAGAGTAAATCTTACTTGAGAAAATGCTTCTGTAAGATTGACCTGTAGGCAAGTCTGTTGTCCATTTTCTTGATTGGTGATTGATGGGATGGTGGGGGAGATAGCATGTTGTGTTTGGTGCCATCCTTGGGCTGGTGATCCTGCATTCTATAGAAAGCAGGCTGAACAATACAAATGGAACAAGACAGTAGAGAGCACCCCTCCATAGTGCCTGGCTTGAGTTTCTTCCCTGACTTCTTTTGTTGATGGACTGCGATGCAGAAATCTAACGAAATAAATAATAGCTCTGTAAGTTGCTTGTGGTCATAGTGTTTTGTCACAGCAACAGAAACCCTAGCTAAGAACCCGGCTATCTTTAGAATATGAGATAATTGAAATGTATCTAGACTCTTTGACTCAAAGCAGCAAGCTCCCCCACATCACTGATGGACTGACAGATGTAGTACAAGACAGAGACGACATAAGCCTTCTTAGGTTCTGCATGTCCAGATGCACAACATAGTCAATGATATCTTTATGGTCGTTGTCTTAGAATGACATTCCAATAATTTCATTCCAATAGATTTCATTCTAATAATCTAGGTCTTATAGAAATGTCTAGTGAAAGGGTGGGGGCACAATTGGGAAGGATTCTAATGCCGCACCCAGACTTAGTGAACATACCTTGCTTTATTAGCAGCATGCAGTGGAGATGCAGAAAGAATCAGGATATGGTGTCATCTCTGTCTCGGTTTGGTAGTGTTAGGTTTCACGTAGCTGTTTCATCAGACTCACAAGGAAGAGTTTATGCTGTATTTGCCATGTATGAATATAAAACATCACTGGAGTACTTCTAGCCTTTTGAATGATATTTAAACCAAGGGCTTTGGAAGCATGTATATGTCCTGTAAGTCGCTCCTCTAATGTTTATGGATTTTCATATCTGTATGCCACCGTTTAATCTATTTTCTTTATCTAACGCCATTATCCTTTCGTGTGTGTGTGTGTGTGTGCGCGCGCGCGTGTGTGCTTTGTGCATGTATATATGTGCAAGTGGGTGGTTTGTGCACAGGTGTATGAGGACATGTGTATGATTATGTATGGAGGAGAAGTATGCATCAAGTTTTGTTCACTGAGAAAGCAAACCTTCTTATTTTGTTTTGTTTTTTTAGACAAGATCTCGTACTTGTCTATAGCTAATGATTCAGTTGGGTGGGCTACCTAGAAAAGCCCAGGAATATGCCTTTCCTTACCTATATAGCACCAAGGTTACAAGCTGAAGCCACCATGCCCAAGTCTTTGTTTGTTTTTGTTTTTGTTTTTAACATGGTTTCTGGGGATCAAACTTGACTCTTGTGTTTGCATGACAAGCATTCTGCTGACAGAAGTATCTCCAGAGATTCCTCATTCTTCAGGGAAAGTTTTCTTGCAGTGAACCATCTCAGATGCTATTTCTCTCTCTGTAAAGCTTTTCCTGACCCTGCAGGCTGGATAAATGGCTCCTGTTTCCTAAATAATTAGTTGCATCTCAATTACCAGACCTACTACTTTCTCTGTAATTACTTGTTCACATGCCAGATTCTAGCTAGAATACCGGGCATATGTTTGTAGACATAAAATAGGTCAAGCAGAAAACCAGCAAGTTCCTAACTTAAGGCTGTCAAAGTTCCAAATTAGATATTTCTAGAAAACATAGATTGTGCAAATATGATAATGGTGGTGGTGGCAGCTAGGAGAGAAGAATAAAGAAAAATCAAGGCATAAATAATAAGTCTTTGTGAGCAGAAAGCATTTACAGAAAAGATAAGGAGATGAGCAGGTTCATGTATGGAAGTCTGTGAATTGGTTGTATTGGTTCTGTTACTAATGTGGTCATGAGTTCTGGCTTGAAACTCCATGCTTGGCAACATTAACAGAAAATTGTGGAATGAATACAAAACCGACAAGTGAATTTATTTATAGCTTGGACCCAAACTAAAGATAGGAAATTTCTCAGTCTGTCTCTACCTTGTCCAGTCAGTGTTATAACTTTACAGGAAAGATGAATAGCTGGATAATGTGTGTATATAGGTGTAATACTGAGCCTATAGTTTAGGAATGTGGAGATAAATCTTTATCATGTTCCTAGATGCCAGGATTTCTGGGAGTAGATTGTGTTCAATCCCATGATGGCACTCTAAGTAACTCAGTTCATTCTCTTAGCACACAGCCAATAAACAATCAGAAGACAAGTCTTACTGTATGTCACAGGTAAAGCAAGCACTTCAATTATCAAAAGCAGTGCCCTCCTCAAGCACAGAAGTGTGGTAATTTTATCCAGGGTATCTATGCATATTGCTTTATAAAAGATCTTGGGGGAAGGCACATTCTGTTTGCTCAGTTTGAGGTGTTTATTACCGAGAATGCGTAGTTGAAGGACATAGTCCAAGAAAGTAAATTACATGCACACTTCTGTACATTTTCTTTTATTTAAAGTCACAAAATGTGGGTTTAAAGGATTGAGAGAATGGACAGGAACAACTATGGGAATGTTCAAACTGAAGCCACACTAAAAACAAGTGTAAGTGATGCTCGCTGAGAGCGCCTGTTCACTCACCATCTACTAGTATGTGTTTTCTCTGTGAAGTTGGACATGTGAAAGAAAATCTGTCTATCTCTTGGGGTCCCATTAGGGCTTCATATGTCCTCAGGTGGGAATAAAGCAGACATCTCCCCACATAAACACATGCAATAGTTTCAAGACACCCTTACAAGTTTCTGAGATAATTAATAACCTTTTGTCTGGTCAGGAGAGACATGGGTTGGTTAAGTGCATAGTTTTCTTCTTAAATATAATGTGCACAAAACAATAAAAGAGAAGAAAATAATGATAGGTCATTATACTGCACATCTAGAACCCCAGAGTTTGAAATGGTTATAAAGGAGAATCAAGAGTTCAAGGTCATATTCAACAACACAATGAGTTCAAAACCCTGTCCTACACGCATACACACACACACACACACAAAGACACAAAAACCAAAACAAAAAAAAATGCATGTCAAAACAAATGCATGTAGTAATAGTTGAGCTACAATTATGGAATTCATTCTTCCGTGGTCTTGAGCTTTAAGATTGTTATAGAAAGTAGCCCTTTGTAGGTATACCAGTCCAGCCCATTGAAATTGTGATACGCTTTATAAAAAAAATTCTATGTGGTTTATCTAATAGAATTATTGTCATAAAAAGTTAACGAATCAAACTTTATGACATAGAACTGTTCATATTTGAGGTATAGAGAGCTTATTAGTCATTAAGCAACTGGCCCAAGACACAAAAACAAAACAAGGCCGTGTTTGACGTAGGTCCTCTTTGTGCTGTAAGTTCCTTGACCTTTTATTTGAGCGTAAATGTCTGCTGTTGCATCTCTTTCTGAATATTTATCATTTCCTTCACCTTTTTGACTTTGGGGTCTGTCATGTGTATACAGTTAGACTCTGAAATTCCCTAAAGTTTTCAGCCTTCCATGGCAGTTCGTGGTGTGATAAGATGACACATTGTCTTTGTGAAAATAATTCCATGCTCATTAGCAAATGATTACGGTGGTTATTGACATGCATGTTAGCTTAAGGAATGAGTCATGTGTGCATAGATTAGGTTGGAATGAAAGAATGAAAACAGATAATCAGATTAACTATTAAGTAAGTATGACAATTTAGATGATTTCTATTTTCTAGCATTCGTTAATGGACGTCAGAATCTAAGGAGAAGCCTACTCAAGATACTCCAGTAGGGGTAGTCTGTAAAGGGGAAAAATAGAAAGCTTTATTGAGGGGAATTGTCCGAATTCTTCAAATAGGGAATTGTAGATGAAGAACGTGCCCTCAGGAAGGGTCTAAACGACCAGAGCTGGCGCTGGGTCAGAATCTATTAGAAGAATGAAATTGGAAAATCCATTAGGCTGCAGGCTTTTAAAAATGGAACTGTGAACTTTTGCATCCATATAAACAGCCAGGACTGAAAAAGGAAAGGTCAGCTTTAAACTCTGATGAAAGAATCTACATTAAAAAGGCTTAGCAATTTCAACTGTCAGTTTGTGATTGCTAATGACTCCATAGGGAAGAGGAAGAGAGGAAACAGGATCTAAGACAGGAGTGTTTATCTCTTCTCCTGGGAGGAAGAGCTGGGCCAGAATTCCCTAATGTTTCTTCATCCTCCTCTGGGCACCAGTTTATACAATAGCGTGATGGGGAAGTAACCATAGTAACCAAATCATAGAAATGATCAGTGATGTCAGAAGACACACAGAGGTAGCAGAACTCATGTGTAAATAGTCCAGCTAAACTGAATTTCTCTTTCTTTCTCTCTGGAGCCTTGAACTTTTATTAATGATTTGAAACACTGCATTTAGTTATCTGTTTTGCATGTGTGTGTATGGACATGAGCATCACAGCATGCACGGGCAGGTCAGAAGACAACCGGGAGGAGTCTCCTTCCACTGTGTGGGTCTTGCAGCCCAGAGGTGGGTCTTGCAGCCTGACAACAAGCATGTTCACCCAGAGAGCCATCCCACCAGCCTCTCCTGATTCCCATTTCTTTCCTCTCATCTGATTCCTTTTTGAGCACTTCATGATGTCACATCTTTCATTTACTTTAGATAACAATAACTAGAACTTGTTCTCTGACCTTCAAATGTGAGCAGAGAATGAGTTTTTGTTTGTTTGTTTGTCCTATAGCATCCCGTGCTGCTACACAGTATCATGCAGTGTTATTTTTCATGTTATATTATAGTTACGTGTTTGTGGTTACTCCATACCCCACGTGGGGAGAAAGAAAATCAAAGGTTATTTTAGACCTTTGTCTTAGCAAATATGGCATAATATAAAGCACATAGTAGGTTCAGTAATTATTTTCTTGGTTAAAGAAACATGACTGAGAGTTCGAGACCAGCCTGGTCTACAAGAGCTAGTTCCAGTGCAGGCTCCAAAGCCACAGAGAAACCCTGTCTCAACACCCCCCCCCAAAAAAAAGAAACATGACTGACTATCCTTTCCCATGAAAATCTGCCTTTCCTTTTATTATTTCTACCCATTTTTCCTTTACAGGAAGAATAACCAAGTTTCCACTTGGCTTTGGGAGAATTCCCTTGTCTTCATTTTAATCTTACTTGAGTTTGTATTTTTTATTGTATGCCTTGGAATTGATGCAATAACACAAAATTCTAAGGTGTTAGACATTCTACCAAGTGCCCAAGACTGGCAAATAAAAAGAAGGCAAAGCTTGGTCTACTGGGGTGTGGTATTCCAAACACAGGCATCTTCTGTGATTTGCCCTTAGGAGATTCATCAGAAGAATCTGCAAGTCATTCTAGAAGGAAAGAGAGTTCTCTTGAACTTCGGGAAGGAAGTTGCGAATAGAGGTGCTATTAAAATAGATGAAAAGACCAGTCCATACACATGAAATATTTTCTGTTTCTAAATGAAGCCTTTTCATCACTGTCAGGGGATTTCTGCCTAAGGGTAGGTCCATCAGGGCGGATTCTTTGGTTATCCTCTGCTCCACTAAGGGATGCGCATAGTTGATGTGGTAATAGAACCAAAAGATACAGATTGTAGGTCACATCTGAAGGAGGACATGGGTATTGCTGAAGAAAAATGATTAAATTTGAAATAATTCATAAAGTCATCAGGTTTATCATTAACTGCTGCCTTTCAGACCAGGACAGTAAGTGAAAATAGATTTTTGAATAAATTGTAATCCATTTGTAAGAATAGTCAGAAATATTTATTGGTTTCTAGTTGCGGGCCAGTGTTGTGCTCGGAAATGACAAGATTAATAGATCCAGCGTTTGCTGCCGCAGAGCTTGTGCTCTGTTGAGATTGTAATGTTTGCTTTAACAGCGGGGAAGGAGATAAGACACATCTGAGATGCTCGCTCTGAGGTGCTGCAGTGGCTAAATTAAAGAGGAAACTTTTGGGCAAAATCTTGAATCATGAGTAGCAACTTCTCTTTTCTTAAGAGGGAACTAAGAGCAGTTAAGTTTCTTTTATGTTTGGTTGTTTCATAAATTAAACTTTCAATTTGTGTGTGTGTCTGCAAAGGATATGCATATATGTGTGGTTATATGTGTATGAGAGTATGTATGTATGTGTGTGTGTGTCTGTCTGTGTATATATATATATATATGCATATATATGTGTGTGTGTGTCTGTATGTATATATGTATATGTATGAATATATGTATGCAGGCACATATATATCGTACACGTTCAGGTCAGAAGACAACCTTTTGGGAGACAGATCTCTGCTTTTACCGTGGTCTACAGGGAGGGTATACAGGCTGTCATCCTGGCTGGCAAACACTGTTACCTGCTGATCCATCCCCGTTGCTTCTTTAATTGGTTCCTACTTCTTCCTGATTGTGTGGGTGCATAGCTGTTACCAGCAGTGATGTCAAATTGTATGATTCTGTGAAGAATCTAGAGCTAAGAAGTATCTTTCTATGAGACCCACATTTTTGCAAAATAATGTCATAGAAAGGAAAAAATTTAGAAGAAACAAGGAAAATAAAAATTGTTTTATCATATCCCCCATGCTTATCACTTATTTCTACAATTAATTACAATAGACTATTATTTTATTCGATTTTATATTTTTGGATTTAATGTTACTTAAGGTATGTGAGCATTGCTTTGATAGATTTATAGTCTCATATTTGTTTTTTAATAGGAAATTACATTTTATATTTTTTTTCAGAGGAAGAAGCAGAAAGGAACAGAATGTTTAATTCCTAATTTATTACAAAAACTGTATCAAGTCCTTTAAATATGCTTTAACCCTTCAGTGATCCTATGGTGAAGAGTGAATGAGTCCATTTTACAGGTGTATATATTGAGGTACCAAAAGCATAGATATCTTGTCCAAAGTTATATTTCCACCAAAATGATCTGTCATGGCTCTCCTTTCTACTCTTTCCCATAGCACCAATTTTTAAATCTTGATTTTCCCGCTTGGATTTATACTTTTCTCTTTATATACAGTAACAATGTAATATTTCCTTAAAAGTTATAACCCATTGCTATTTCTAACCTTGGTTTTTCAGGGTGTCTGAATCTCTCAGATGTACAAATAATCTGTATTTAAGTCAGTGTCTATAAATACCGAGCATGGACCAGCATAGTGCAAGGTTTAAAAGTTGTCAGCTAGTTACACATATAAACAGTAGGTCCAAGATCATCAGTCAAGGCAGTCATGTTGAGCTGCTAGTAACTACTCCAGAGTGGACAGGGAGGAACGGAAAACAGCAGTGTGTAATGGAGACCTGGTAACATCTGGTGAACACATGCCTTACACATCGGTTCCCAATTAGAGCACAGTTCAGTATGAAAAGCACAGCTACTAAAATGTTTGAGGCTTCAACTTACATTTCATGGGCAACCCCCCTTGAATCCACAGTATAGTATGTCCCGGGAGTGAAACAGTTCTCTCTCTAGACCCTTCCTCTTCCTGATAGCATGGTGGGTTTGGTTTCATAACTGAGTGGCACTCGCAATACTCTGGGCCTCGAGGATTAAGGGCCCTGCACCATGTGCCACACTAGCGCTTTTGTGTGTGGTCTTGTTCTGATTTGCTCGTCTCTGACTATTTCTTATCGGGATTTCCTACCTTACTCACTGCGTTCCCTTGCTTCCTGTTTCCTGTTCCTTTGCTATAGCCTATCTATACCTACAGTACTCCATAGATTCCCCCAAACTCACTTAATCTGCCCTTCTGTGGAATTTGAATGTAATGAGAATTCTCCCTTCCCTTGACTTGTGATGACATACTCCTTTGTTTCTCCTCCTCTTGCCAGGACCATTCAGTTTACTTCTCAAACATGTAATCCAAATGCTTCTCTTCTTATGAGATCTGTTCCAAGGCTCCAACGAATAGGGCCCAAGAGATTGATGATGGGCAGGGGCTGGGAAAAGTAGAAACTTGAAGGTTATACTAGGGTCTTTGGTATCAGTCCCAAGTACAGCAAGAGTTCACCAAAAGATTTAAAGCTGGGTATAACAGCTGGGTATAACAGGATCTTATTTGTGATTTTGAATCAAGGCAGGCGAGCATGGATGTGGGGTGACTAGCTATGAGAAAATTAGAATATCTCGGAGGAAGGAGAACGAGAACATCAGCCTGGTTGACAATAGCAGCAGCAAAGATGAAGACGTGTGTGTGTGTGTGTGTGTGTGTGTGTGTGTGTGTGAGAGAGAGAGAGTAAGAGGTATTTATAGCCTGAACCACTTGATACAAGGCAGATAACTAGAGAAGAGAACATCTGTGTTTTTTTCAGGGGAAAGAAACCAGTGAGGTGTGGTATCCCCATCTCTGCCATGCTGATTGGTTCCAGCTGTTCTGGTTTCTTAAAGGGTTTCCTGTGATGCAAGTACTGTGACCTTTTCACCGCTTCTCATCCCCTCGGCGTTGGTGTATGTACTTTTATGGGATGAAATATATGACAGCCCTTTAAATATTGAGAGGTCCATTATTGGAGGAAGGATCAAAATGACTGTGTGGCCACAGGAGCATAATCATGCAGGCAGGTATTAGAGATGCATAAAGAATTTTATGATTTAATAAACAGGAACGTGTTGGGAGACAAGGGCTCTGTGACCGGAATTGCTTAGGTGACCTTCTATGACCATTCCATAGGGATTATTATAGCAAAAATTTAGACGTGAGATACAGGAGAAACTTGGGAGGGATCGGGCAGATAAATCATCCGAGACTTTATTCTTACCCTGAGATTCTACAGTTCAATGATATTTCCTTGTTCTTGCTCCCATTGTGACAAATATAAGAAATTGTGAATAGCTGTGGCCTGGGGAATCTCTCTTGGGTCTTGGCTGCTTGTTCATTCAGAATTTTGTCATTTCTCTGAGTGTCTGCCTGAAAGCATGGTTGATTCAGAACAGTCATTCGGCAGTAAGGCACCGCGATGCATTAATGAAGCTGCTGTAATTGAGGATTTTACCCAAGTGTGACTCCCAGCCCCAGCTCATGCATAATTCTTCTTCAGTATGGATTGTTACTTCCCTAGCTGGCAAGTCGTGACCACCTTGGAAGAGCTGTAACTTTTAATTATAAGAGATGTTTCTTGAAAAACAGGAGGATTGTTCGGTTATCGTCTGGACACATTTAAGCTTTGAATGTAAAATCCTTTGGGATAAAGGATGATGTGTGGTGCACACACACACAAGGACACACACACACACGTGTAAGGATCGAGCTATGTGGTGTTAAGGCTGTCTACTTCTTAAATGATGAATACAGCTTTTAATTTGTATAATTAGTGTTCTCATTAAACAACTATCCACATTAAAAGAGAATATATGTAGCAAAACAAAAACACATAGGGAGGAGCCACATCCATTATCCAGAGCACTAAACCAAAACATGCCCATTCTATAGGAGGACAGAATCACATTCATGAACAGAAATGCGTGTGAGCTACATGAGAACAGGGCTTGTCCTATCCCAGCATCAGGCTACAATCCATGAGTGAAGTGACAGTGACCCTTAAAACAGTATAGGAATGCGATTGTTTGATTGAGACTCAGGCGTCATCTGTTTGCCATTCCCATAGTCTTAAAGATGTCACCCTCGTGGACCATTCAATAAAAAAGTCATGGAACCTCCCTGTTTCCTGGCTACCATTCAGGGCAGTAGCCAGACATTCTTTCCAGAAGACCCTCTAGACAGCGAAGGTGTAAGGTAGCAGCTCAGAAAGATTAAAAACAGAGTAGATGAAATAGAAGCTGCCCTCAAGAGGACTCTCACATGAGAATACAATAAAAAAAAATGCACGATAAGCGTGTGATATTTCACAGTCAAGGGAGAAGTCTGGGATACGTGGATGGGTAGCAGAGTTTAATATAAGATGTGGATTTACCAATAAAGGCTAGAAAAGGAAATTTAGTGTCAGAGAGCTGTCTCAGCAGCTAAGAGCGCTTGCCATGCAAGCACAAGGACCTTAGTAAAAAATCCCTGGAAGATATGTAAAAGTCAGGCATGGTGTGCACATGTCTGTAACCATGGCACTATGGGTAGATGTGTAGAGGTGGCAGAGAGGACACAGGGATTTCAGGAACTTGCCGGCTATCAACCTTAGCTTAGTCTCAAGAGAGTAAGACAGAGAGTGATAGACAGAACATTCCAAGTCCTGAGAGCCTCAATTTGTGTGCACATGAACATAAACTGTGCACACATCACACACCAATGCACAGAAAAGAAAGGAAGGGCAGGAAGGAAATTCAGGCAGGAACCAGTCATGGAAATAAGAGCGAATCAATCAGTTTGAGTATCTATAAATGAGCTGAATAAAAAAATCAATTACAACATATTTCCCTTGAGTTCAGTATTCATTTTCTGAAGAAAAAAAAAACACGTCTAGCTAAACTATGTCTTGCTGCATGAAAAGAATATAATGGTAGCAGTTCTCGAATCCTCGGTGACCGTGTAGGCTTTATACATATTGACATGTCTGTCCCATCCTCAAAGACCTCTAGAAGCGAGGCCGAGCTGCACTCCAGTCCTGCAAGTGGAGAAGTTGAGTGGGGAGCCAGGCAAGGTGAAAAAGAAGAAGGATTTATTCTTCACACCAGACAAGTTTCTGTCCTACTTATAGGAACATTTATCCAAGAAAAAGGATGAAACAGGTGGCGATTTAGTGTTAAAAGTGAGACTAAGAAGTTTTGGATGTTATCCCACAGCCCGTGGGTGGTTGGTGAAGGCACCTTCTTCCTTAATGCCTTGTGGGAAGTAGGCTCGAACTCAATTCACCTCATCCTCTCAACACACAAGTGAGGGCCAGGCTAATCCCCCATACTGATGCTTCGGCAAACTAGGTCAATGGGATTTCCTATCCCCTGGGGCTGTGAGGCCCAATGACCAGCCTTTGGAACTCATATACTACATTTCTGTCCTTCACTCCCAGACTCTTTGAGACATTTTAAAATGAGAAGGATCATCTAACTCCCGCTGAGATCAAACTCTTATTAGTATTCAGTCAGCTGCCTTTCCTGCTTTGTCTGCTAAAGATCTCCAGGTAACCAAATCTCAACATGCCTCTCTTTGGAATTTCCCTTGGGTACACATGATTCCATGCTCATCCTCCCGGAAGATTTTCTGTGAGTTCTAAGACCCAGCACAAAGCTTGATATAGGGTAGGCACTACGTCAATATTTCTTTGATAAGCAAGAAGACACAACACAGTGATTAGAATTGGAATTAGGATTAATGATATGTGTTTGACTTTAAAATATTTATTTTGGGAGAATGTGGGTAGCTATTAGGCTGTTTTGGTAAGACAAATAAGTGTCCATCTGTCTCTCATTAATCTCTCTGTCCCCAAGGACAAAGGCACCAGGGTCATCAGTTCTCCTTTGAGCTACAATGCCAGGGAAGGATCTGTCATTTTGCCATTTATACCATCTCTGTAGTGTAGAACACCCTGATAGTCATTGATCTAATTTGCCTTTTCAAGTAGCAGCCGTGTCTGTCTGTTCTCTAGAAAGAGACAAGAGAGTGCAGGGAAGATGAGAAGCCTCTTGTAAACAGAGATTCAGAAAGCCTCTTTTCAGAACCTGTGCCCGCGGTTATCCAAGGCAGGTGACTGGCCGTGCCAAACCTCAGATTCCTCACCTCGAAGACAATGACGCCTTTTTTGTTGTTGTCGTTCAATTCCTGCAGTAATTAGTGAGGAAAGTGGGCAAACCCGATGCAGACTAGGTGCACTAAAAAAATCCAATTTCATTTTTTTCCCCTTTCTTTGGGCCAAGCGAATCGTTCATACAATAAAATAATAAGTATGGCTTTTCTAAATTTGGTCTGTGTGGCGGTTCTAGCACTGAGTTACTATGGCAACTTACTTTTTATTTTTCTTTTTTTACGGAAGGAAATTTTCTTGAGTATTAGTGATTTTAAAATTAAACTGCTGTGCGGAATAGCTCCAGAATTTCAGCCGACTTGTTTTGGTGCTTCATCCTTCCTAATCGAATTGATTTGTGGTGTTTGCATTTTGTTTCACAGAGGCACGGGAGCCTGCTTTTTCCAGAAAATACACCTGTGGAGCCATGAACCATGTTATAGTTACTTTACTTCAATATAATTATCTCAGCCTGGGCTGACAGTAAGGTCTCTGCTATTCAAGTAGGAGGACATAAATTCAGACTCCTTTACCCAAATTTTTTTTTTTAAAAAAAATGGCCAACCATGGCCATGAATTTTTGTAACTCTAATCCAGGACAAGGGGCCCAGAGACAGGTATACTCCCCGAGAAATCCAGCCAATCGATGAGCACTGAGTTCAAGCACGAGGCCATCTTTCAGGAGCTATCGTAGAAGGTGACCAGTGAAGATAGGCAATGCCTATTTCTGGACTGTACATGCACAAACATACGTGTATGTACAATATTCACATGTGTAACCCACACACCATTTCAAGTAATTCTCAAGGATATGCTATACCATAGCATTTTTATTTACTGGCATTTGAGATAACCAGAAGTTATGACAACTTAAGACTTTCTGAATCTAGGATGAAAATCTTATCCCATTAAGAAACTTCTCAGATTCCGACGCATGGCTGTCTTTTATTAATCCATGTTTCCTCTGCACACAGAACTCCAGAAGGAGATTCTTGATGTAGGATTATTTAGCACCTGAGTCTGTAGCCTATTCGTTCGTTGTTGACTAAAACATAAGCAAGAGCCAGGCGTTCACTGAAGCTGCTTGAAGTCTCATCTACAATTATGTTACCTTGAGGTCCCAGTGCTGGAGGGTCAAGGATGTCAGGAAAGCTTTGTGCTCTGTGGAACTGTTAACAGTGTCCTTATGAGGGTAGTTTGTGCTTTATGGTCCTTGACTACAGGCTTGCCCAGAGTAGCAGCAACAGCTGCATATTTCCTGCAAGGGGACTCACTATTAATCCAAAGGGTAAATCTAACCCTGAAATCTGTGCTCTAAATAAATAAATTAAAGGTGACCATCATATCTCTTAATCAAAAGTCTCAGACTTAACTGACTTCCTCACAACCCTCATGGCTTTTGCTGGTGTGGGGGTCATATCCTGTTTACTGCTCTGGATACTGCCGGCCTGATGTGCGCTGTTTCTACATACTGATGTATTTTTTAATAAGAACTATTTTGTGTGTAGAGTTCTAAAAGATATAATGCCTTAGAGTACACAAACAAAAGTCATCACACATCCAAACACACCGAAGCGAAACAACAGAATGTCAGAATAAAATGGAAAGACGGGGAAGGATGATTTCATTTCTACAATCATCATTAAATGGGTAAACGATTTCTATCCACCAGAATAGCTGTCTAAAGTCAATGGTGTATTATCTTCAAGTTGTTCAGATATCTAAAAAACCATCTGTATGTCGCTTAGGCATCATTTTAGTTGAAATTAAAGAATAAAATAAAAACATCCATAGACCATGCCTCAAAAGATGTAAAATGAGGCAGATTCATAATAATCACAAAAGTCAGTAAGATACATTTTTTAATTCTAAACTGATTTTCACATTAAGCTTTTTAGAAAGAAACAAAGAGTGAAACCAATGAACAAGAGAATCAAGAAGAGGGAGGATGGAGAAAGTCGAGAAGAAAGTTAAAAAGATCTGATTCGTGTAATTTTGCAAAAAGGGTACAGTCTCTGAATAGTTCATTGCATATTGTTTTAAACAAGAGTTTCAGGCTAGAGTCTGGGAGGAGAACAATGGGTTTACGGGTCACAGACATCCCACTGTGTGCTCACATCAGGTATGGCTGCGGAGTACTTGGATATTTGTTTCCCTATCCTCCCAGCAAGCTTGGTAATTTGAAAAGGGACTTTTCTGATACACTTCAATGTAACATTTAGTATATCCAGATGCTTGTTTTGGTTGTATGTGTTTTGACCCATATAGATTATTAAAATCACCTAAGCTCTAGTCAAGGTGCTTACATAAGAGAAGAACTATAAAAACAATATCAATGCTTTTGTGTGATGAAATTTAAGATGTGTGCATTCAGGATACAAATCCCTTCTCAGATATTTTTATTAATAAATATTTTTGTAAGTAGAAGCATGTGTTTTCACTTGTGTGTACACTTTTGTATGTGTAAATGTACATGTGTGTAGTCATGTGGACACCCGAGGATAACCTCACCTGTCATACTCCCAAAGCCATTCATATATTTTGAATCAGGGTCCCTCAGTGGCCTGAACTTACTAAGTAGGACAGACTGGCTAGCCAGCACCTCAGTCACAACTGTGACCATTTCTTGGGGCTACTATGAAAAACTCATTTGTACAGGACTTATGATTGTCCTTGATATTAATTTTGTCAGTCAGATGGGTTCATCTAAGCATGTATTATACACCAAACACTAAGCTGTTTTCCAAAGACATGACCTTTCCCCTAAGAGAATTTATAGTCAGAAGACAAAGGAGAACCTGATTTTGTAAAAGAAATATGCCTTCTAGCTAGAGATGTTGAGAAGCATAATAAAATTGTTGCAATTTCTTTTCTTTCACTCATTCATTTAACAACTTCATGGGCCGGGCGGTGGTGGCGCATGCCTTTAATCCCAGCACTCGGGAGGCAGAGGCAGGCGGATCTCTGTGAGTTCGAGACCAGCCTGGTCTACAAGAGCTAGTTCCAGGACAGGCTCCAAAGCTACAGAGAAACCCTGTCTCGAAAAACCAAAAAAAAAAAAAAAATCAACTTCATGGTTTCTGCCAACTAAATACCAAAACCGTTTTAGATACAGGAGTAGAGAATACAACCGTGGAAAAGATAAGCAGGTATTCACTGTTCTCTGTCCATAGACATTCTAAGATGATGTCACCAAACCAAATAAATGAATAGGCATAGCCATAGCCAGTTGTTGTATATGATTTAAAGGACATCTTAGGTAATTATAACAGATGGCACCTGAAGAAAGTACAGTCAGGAAGGACCTGTGTGAGGAAGCAGCCTTTGATCCAAAAACACAGAGAAAGAACAGAGAATAAAAAAAAAATATAACATCCTATGTAGAAGTGAGAAACCTGTAAGTATAAAGAGAGCAAGAAAAAAAAAACACCAATGTATCTCAGTCTAAAGAAAAATAGATCATTGTGGCTGGGTCACAGCACAAAGAGGAATATGTTAATATGTGAAGCTGGATCGGTAGCAAGGTACACGTATGATACATATGTAGGGATTGAGTCATGAGAAGGTTTTGAGATTTGGGGCTGTACTTACCGTTATTATGAAAAGTCTCTGTCTTGGGTGAATGAATGATATGCTTCTCTGCTTTCTCATTGCTTAGCACACTGTTCTAAAACTTGGTTGCTTAAACCACCCCCCATTTTATAGCTTCTCACTTGTGTAGGTTGACTGATTTGGGCTAGACATTTCCTTGTCCCAATTTTGAGTCTCTTACATTGTTGCATGCAGAACTAGGTCTAGGCTTAACTTGAAGATTGGTGCCGATGCTGAAAGTGAGGCTTCCGCTTAATTTGAGGAGGTTTGTCTCACAGGCCTTTTTCTTCCTCTCTATGTGACCTCTCTGGGTAACTCTCCAATCAAGTATCGGAGGGAATCTAATACAGAGAGTTCAGGGCTCCCCAAAGAATCAATTTTGAAGTTAACCGACATTGTCAAGGCATAATGTAATATTGATAAATTCTTCTGTTGAGTTGTATTATAGTAATTCTCACACTGTCACTGGGGCATGGTGAAACAGGTCTATGTTAAAATATGTATTCTGGCCGGTCAGTGGCGGCACACGCCTTTAATCCCAGCACTCAGGAGGCAGAGGCAGGAGGATCTCTGTGAGTTTGAGACCAGCCTGGTCTACAAGAGTGAGTTCCAGGACAGGCTCCAAAGCTACAGAGAAACCCTGTATTGAAAAACCAAAAAACAAAAACAAAAACATGTATTCTAGAATTTGTGGGCATTGACGACCATTTTTAGAGTATCTAATATGGACTGACTTCTGGTCCCACATAATCCTTTCCTCTTCTACATGTGGAAGACCGTCAAGTCTCATTCTGTCAAAGCATAAAGCTTAGCCTAGAGTCCCCATCCTACCAGATAAGCCATACGAACCAGGGGCATAAAGGACCTGTCTTCTACAAGCAGCATAAAAGGGTGGGACAGGGACAGGAGTGCCATGCCGATAGCCAAAGTGAAATTGTGGAGGCACCTAGCATTCTCTGGTATCTCATCATTCTAACAATCATCTTATCTAGCTAGGCAAGTGTCATCAGGTCCCTCTTGAGGGGACATATGATTTAGGTTGATTAGAAAAGAGTTGTGGTCTTCAGAAATAATTTCCTTTAGCTCTCGTCCCTATTTTGTGAGCTGTTGGCTCCATGGTTAGATTTATCATTTCTTGCCCATGAAAAAAAAAATGATGAATCTAACTGGGAAGCTCTCTCATCCTCTTTTGTCTATAACAGTGATTCTCCACCTTCCTAGTGCTGTGACCTTTTGATACAGTTCCTTGTGTTATGGTAACCCACAACCATAAAATTGTTTTTGTTGCTGCCTCATAACTATAATTTTGCTACTGTTATGAATCGTGATGTAAATATTTGACATACAGAATATCTGATGTGTGACCTCTGTGAAAGGGTTGTTTTCCCCCAAAGGACTTGTGACTCATGGAATGAGAGCCCCATTGCTCCATATGAGGCTGAAGACTGATACTGTCCTTTTTTTTTTTTTGGCTTTTCGAGACAGGGTTTCTCTGTAGCTTTGGAGCCTGTCCTGGAACTAGCTCTTGTAAACCAGGCTGGTCTCGAACTCACAAAGATCCGCCTGTCTCTGCCTCCCAAGTGCTGGGATTAAAGGCGTGTGCCACCACCGCCCAGCCTGATACTGTCTTTTTTGGAGTATTTCACAACTATGCCTGTATAATTATTATTAAAACTTTACAGGTTTCTTGTACAGTAAAAGCCAGAAAGTGTGTGTTTTACTTATCATTGGTATCCAGCATCTAGAAGTTATGCCTGTCAACATAATGCATCATTTATTCGTTCATCTATTCAATCAATGTATAATTCTAGGAAGTTATATCATTCTCTTCATTTTACAGAAAAAGAACCTTGAAAATCAAATGTGAAGTTCACACAAGAAACAAACACGTTTCCAAGCCACGTATCTGCATTTCAAGTCCCCTTGACTTTAATTAACCCTTTCCTCATCCCCCAGTAAAGCACTAACTATCTCATGATCACAGGTTTTCTGAGAATATTCTAGTGTTAACACTTAGGCATAATTTTAAAAAGCAACATAATAGTAATTGCTGTTTGATTAAGTCTGTGATTGGAATAATAAAATCTCTGCTTGATTCTGTAGAACTTTCTCTCTTAAAATGCAGCCGTTCTTTAAAATGGCATTAATATGCATTTTGATTTGCATGCTATTTGCATATTGATCAATTCATTTTGCAATTAATTCAAGCAAGAAGGAAAGTGTTCATGTAAGTAATACATTAAGTGGTGCAACTATAAATATACTTTTAACATATACTAAACACATTAAATCTACCACTATCATCAACACTTATCTGTGTAATAGGGCAATGATGTATTGAAAGATGGATTTATACATGTATATAAACATATATAAATATAGATAGTGAACTAATATATTTAAGTTTGGGTTTTTTTGTATATTCATTTTGTATACCAATGAGGAGCTGTATGTGTACAGACATATAACATTAATGTATACAGATACCCATCATACAGATTTTATGTATACATATAGATGTTTTTATAATGAGAATACATTATTTGTGTGCATACATATTAACATATACCTCAATTATACCAAAAATTATTATGGTGGAGGTGGGTAGAAAACATATAATATGTTGAAGACTGTTCTTAATATTCTACTTTTTGAGGTCACTATTATATACATGGATAAAGAAACAGAGTCAAGTAACATTATCTACATGGGTGAAGTTTTCCTGTTCTGGCCACTGTTGATAGAGGTTTCTGTTCTGCCTGGTCCTGCAATATGCAGTCCCAAAGAAACACAAAAAAGATTACATTAATTATAAACTGGTTGG
>JAQHUG010000251.1:1875915-1902259 GCA_028555095.1 Dicrostonyx torquatus | reverse complement strand
CCTATCAAATGGCCCAGGCAGCTTTTTTATTTAACCAATCAAAGCACAGAAATACAGATACAGTGTGTATGAGATCATCCTCCCCTTGAGGTCATAGTTGATTTACTTTTCCAAGGCTCTATGTCAATACTACTACCTTTACAGGTATTTTCCTCCAACAATGTGATTCCCCTCATTATTTTGCCATCAGTTTTGTCCGTGGTGTCCCCTTTCTGTCACCCTCCCATTTGCAACTGTGTGTTAGGGCTAAAAAGACATAGTTGTCAATTTTAATCAGGCTACAACCACATGCCCAGGATGTTTCAGGCAATAGAGCAGATGAATTAATATTAGAAAGAGAACATCTGTTTGCCCTGATGGTTGTCTGTGAACAACAAGAAGAAAAAAGCAAGAATGTGTGTTCCCCCAAAAGACCTTTCTTCAGGGAAGAAGCTGGGGGGAATTGCAGTGTCAATCATGTAATTTCAAACTCTCAGACTAGGAATCCAAAATTTCAGTTTAGAAATAATTAGACTAAATTTCCCATCCTTATCACATGTGAGCACAATTCTACTGGTCTGGCGTTTTCCAAGTAAAGGCTGGTGTTTGGAATGGTCACTGGGTTGTATTAGAAATGACTGCCCCTGTTCTCTGTAAAGGACACACCAAAGGCTGTAACTATAAAACACATGGAACCTAATTCAGTTCCAGAGAAGTCTATTCGTCACCTTGAGTGAGATATGCTCTACATTGTGTGTGCAATCCTTTCTAAAACAACCCAGAAAGCTAAATGAATGGATGGCAGGGACCGGGTAATTGTTTGCCTCTTCTTCAGCACACCTTTACGAGCATCTGTAACTCGGAACATACGGCCCATGGAGAGACATGGAGAGGCTTCACTGTTCAAAAGTCCAGGAAAGCCACCTCCCTCCAGAAAGAGCCTGTAATGCGTTCTGTGTGAAAAGCACCTTTTCCGTCTGCCTAAGATGGACTTCGGCAGAAGAACTCCCCTGCTATTTTAGTTCGGAAGCAATCTCCCATGATCTTAGTATGGATTCATAGCAAACTGGCCGAGGGAAGAACAAGTGGTTCATTTCCAAGGGTGAGAAAATTGAGGCCAAGCGTTCAGTGATATACGAGGGCATGATCAAGGTCAATGTCGAAGCCTGGTGTGGTCTAAATCACAGCCGGAGAGGTATATAAAATACACAGCGTTGGCTACGTTGACTGTAGAAGAGAAAAAAAAGTCAGTGTCTGATCCATTTCTTATGCGAAGGGCAGTAAAGAAGTAGCCTGCTGAGGTAGGTCTCAGAGGCTGAGCTTTCCCCTGGCTCTGCCTGGGAATTCATTAGCTCAGTAAACTCACTTGCTTCAGTGTGCCTGGCCAGCGAACCTGTGGGCAGGAGACACTCTGTAGCATTGAGGAAAATCAATCCCAATTTTTCTTATTTTTTTAAAAAGAGAAGCAAACTCTAAATCTCACTCAATAGGAAATTTTGAGCCCCCTTCCCTGGGAGGTAAGGTTCTCTGAGAGCTGACTTATCCAACCCTTCTACGGTATATTTGGGAAAGTTTGGCTGAGTCCATTGAAAAGCGTAGGCATCATTCTAATTAAACAACGTGTGTGTCTTGTGCTACTGAAGTACATAACTATGGATGACATGCCCTGGCACGAAAGAGCCTGGGATGCTGGTGGAAGTTGCTGTGCTGAATCGGTGTTAGTAGTTTAATCACGTAGGTTAAATGCTGTGGACATAATCCAAAGTGGAGGGAAATTGCTTTCGGTATTGTCAAACTTGAGCATGTTTTGTAAGCTTAAGAACATTGTTTTCAGCCGTGTTTGGGTTTCAATGTCAAGTCTGTACATAGCATAAATAAGTAATACGGTGAAGTATGATTATCCATAAATAAAATCAGAGTGTGTGTCACTGCCTCTATGATGTATTATTATTTATTTATGTTGGTTTTTTATGCTTAAGGATTACTGCAGTTATGCAGATGTTGACTAAAATATCGCTTTGCTTTGTTATCTTTATTCTGGGCCATGTTTTTATATCCATTGGCTGCCACTTTCCATGTCCTGACTTTGTCCCAGAAGCCGTGCCCGTTTGATAGCGTGGTTACATTCAGAATCATTTGGAAACTCTGAAAGGTCGTCCCTAAGACTTCTGTGGAAGCCATACTTTTGTTCTCTCTCTACTGAAAAACGTGTCTTTGTAATACATGTAAACTACACTAAACCCAGAGAGATGAAAATTTACTACATCAGAATCTAAGTGAACAGCACAGGCCCTGAGTGCTGCTCTGAGCATATTGCCAGGCTGCTGTTGACCGAGTTTTGTTTCCAGGAAAACTTACTTGTCTTCTCTCCCCGAACTGTCCCTGGTATTCTTGGCTTGTTAAAGTTTTATGAGTTTAAAGAATTTTGGAGAAAAGTCTGAGGTCATGCATAGTTCAGTATGTATTACATAAGTAATTACATAAGTAATAAGTATAACAAGGAGTATTCTAGTTTCTCTAGAATGTATGAAGCACTATATATGACTGTTAATATTGAGAAAAAAGGATCAAATAAAAATAACAATAACAGCAGCAAGCAGATCAGACTGAAAGATATAAAGAGAAGAAAAACATCCATCAGGCAAAGGGTACATCATGCAGTACATATTTGTGCCTGTGGCAGATAGTGCTTCATCCCGATTCTTTTTCTATAGTCCTGGGGACAGTCAAAAAAGTCCCTGGATTTTACGATGTCCTTGACGAATAGCTGAATTAATGTCCTGGTGTTCTATTTTCCTCAACTCCATTCCCAGTTTTCCAAGAGCAGGCAGTCACTGCACTATCAAACTCTGTGTGTCCCATAAGATTGCCTTGCAAAGTCAACGAAATTCTTTTCTCTGAGGATAAACCTGAATGAGCACATGGATTTGCCTTCCATTTACACACTGCAGGGGCTAGATTGTAAAATGGGGTAGAACAAGCAGCTGGGGAACATGGTGTGTGCGTGTGAGACAATCCTAGAGTGGTGATCTGCTGAGGACCAATGGCATCGCAGGCAGAAGATTTTATCATCATTTGAGTTCTCTGCTAGAAAGAAAAGAGAACTCAGAGTCAGATTCGTGACTTCCTTTCCTACTTGTTATGTGATCTTAGGTGAGAGTTTGGATTACTTTTCTCCCATTTCCCCAACTGTAGTAATGAGCATGGGGTGGGCTCTGTTCCCAGCACCTGAGAGGAGCGCAGGGCCCTTTGTTCCATCATTTAAACTCTGCCTGGCCCATTAGTTCTAGCCTCTTGTTGGCTATGATTCAGCCCATTTCTAATAGTCTGTAAGTCACCACGAGGTTGTGGCCTTACCGGGAAAGATTCAGCATGTTTGACTCTGGTGATTTCATGGCTGCTCTCTGACTCATCCTTCTCTCTCCCGGAATTCCGTTCTGTCCTCCCCACCTATCTAAGATTTTGCCCTATCAAAAGTCCAAGGCAGTTTCTTTATTCAACCAATGAAAGCAATATAAAATGCAAAAACACCTCCTACACCACCCAACACACAAAGTAAAATAGAAACACAGTCCTCAACTTAGTTTGAAGAACTCGATATGATATGGCATAGGTAACATTATTATGTCTTTCACTCTTCAGTGAAGATCTTGAGGGGAGGGAAGAAGTAGATAAGCATCAGGTGTGTAAACAGATAACACATAAATAACATTCACTGAAGGATACCCAAGTATACAAGGATACCCTTGTAGTATCTGTCTTACAGTTTTAAAAGATCTGTAAGTCTTTATCTAAATTGCTTTTCTGCATCCTCATCCTGCCAGCTGCTGGAGAACTTGGCGCAGATCTGAATATCTATGTAGCTAGTTTTGGTTTCACACACATCAGAATCCCATATCCCATCTCCCATTCTTTTTCCAGTTATAGTTCTGCATACCTACAATTGTTCTGCTTCTATCTGTTATGCACAGGGCAGCATGAATGGTGTGCAGGTGTCTCCTTGGGATAAGGAGAATATACCCAGGAGTGGTTCAGCTGAATCATATGGAAGTTATGTGTTTTAGTTTTTAGAGGAACATATTCTGATTTTCTTCAGTCCTTTACCCCATGATGAATGCTGAATTTTGTCAAATACTTTTCTAAATCTATTGAAATGATCATGTAATTTTCTTCCCTTGAGACTACTCATGTGTTGTGTCACATGGCTTTTTTCTGTATTTGATCAACCATCTGGAGTTTTTTACATTCCCATCACCAGATCAATTTGACCATGATGAGTCAATCTCTTTTAAGTGTTGAATTCATTTTTCTGGCATTTTATTGAGATTTTTTTTATCTCTCTGTTCATCAAGGAAATTGTTCTATTGCTTTCTTCTTTATCCAGTTTTAATATTAGGGTAATACTGACTTGGTAAAATGAGCTCAGTAATGTTCTTACCTCTCCTTTTCATGGAACAGTTTGTTTGAGAAATATTAGCATTAGCTTTTTCTTCAGTGTTTGGTAGAGTTCTGCAATGAATCTCTCTGGCCTCAGGCTTTCCTTTTGGGGAGACTAAAAGACTGTGTTCATTTCATTGCTTGTTCTAGGTTTGTTAAAGTCATTTACAGCTGTTTTATTCATTTTAGTAGGCTCTAGATAATTAAGAATTTATGTATTTCTTCTAGATTTTCCAATCCCTGCCTCTCAACCTCTCTCCATCCATCCCTTCTTTTTGCTTCTTATCTTTCTTTTTCTTCCTCTCTTTATTCTTTTTTCTTTCTTTCTTTTTCTTTTTCATGCATATAAGCTTCCTAAATATTTTCTAGTAAATCTCTGCTTTACATTGGAGTCACTTGTAATGTTCTCCTTTTCATCTCTAATTTTAATAATCTTATTCTTCATTTTGGTTAGGTTGACTATGACTTATAGTTTTTAATTTTTTCATGGAATAAAGGATTTGATTCTGTGTATTGTTTTTCTAGTTTATGTGCATGAGTGTCTGTTCTACTCTTTATTATTCATTGCTATTTACTTCATTTGGATTTGGCTTGGTTTTGTTTCTCAAAAACCTTTAGGTGCATCATTAGGCTATTTATTTGAGATCTTTCTGGCGTTTTACCATAAATGCTCAGAGCTGTGCACTCTGCTCTTAGAGCAGCCTTACCTCCATCAGAGAGGTTCTGGAATGTGCTAACATTTTTTTGCTTGATTCTAAGAATTTCTTTGATTTTATTCCTTAATTTCTTTAACAACACACCATTCACTCAATATATTGTTCACTATCCAAGTATTTCTGTAGTTTCTGTAACTTTTCTCTCTCTTGACTTCTAATTCATTTCCTGGATTGTGATAAAATAAGATGAATTATTTCAGTTTTTTTTAATATTTGCTGAGTTTTGCGCTGTGGCCCACAATAGGATCAACTCTAGAGAAGGTTCTGTGAGCTGCTGAGAAGATTGTGTATTCTGTATCTGTTACATGGAATATTTTATACATATCTGTTAAGTACTTTTGTACTCAATACAATTTCTGAAATTTCTTTGTTGATATTCATTTGGATGACCTATCTAAAGAAGAAAGCAATGTATTAAAGTTACCTTGACTGTTATTTATATGAAGTTTCTGTAGTTAATTTTTTGTATGAAATTACTACCAGAATGTAATGCATACGTTTACAATTGTTACATGTTTTTGTTGAGTCATTGTCTTTACTAACATGTAGTGGTCTTCCTTATTTCTACTGAACAACATTAGTTTGAGGTCTACTCTAGCATATCTATCTGTACAATCTTGATTTGGTTTCTATTCACTTTATAGATTTCCATTATTTGACTCTCAGTTTGTAGGTGTCAATGAAATATATTCTTTGGAGAGAACAGACAAGTTATAGACTGTATTTAGATCCCATCCACCTCCCATTCCCTTGACAATTCTTTATGGTCCCTCTATTTTCCCTTCTCATTTCCTCCTTGTCTTCCTCTTCTGAGTATTAGTCAATTAGTTCTTCCTATATGTGCATGGACATAGGTATAATCCACTGGAGCACAGAAAATTATTGCTTTTTGATCCAGGCTGTTAGGCTGCATCTTTTAATGCTGAGTTGAGAGGACAATGCTGTAGCCTGTGGTTTTGTTGATTTTTGTTCTGAATGGTTGACTTATGTATTTTTCCTTCCTTCTCTGTTTTTATTATCAGTATGCAGGTTTGATGTGTTGGATATAACAGCTTCCTTCCTAGCTGTCTTTTGTTCATCAGTTTCTCTTATTAAATGTATTCCTACTCTTCTCGTTTCAAGAGAAGAGTAGGAATCTTCTTCCTCTGTGTCCACTGCTTCTTTAAATATTTTAAAATATTTAAAATATTTAAATATTTTCTGTGATGCTGGCTGAATTGTCATAAATTGCAATTGCTTGTGCTAATATGAAAATGCTCCGATTTCTCTATCAGTTTCCAAAGACGACTGATTGGATCTGACAATATACCTGGCTAGCGATTGTTTACTTTCAGAGCTTGGATCCATTGGTTGAGGCGGGGAGCTTCTCATGCAGTTGATAAGAAATCTATGTTAGATTGTAGGTGGGATTTTGTGTTTCCCTCGTAGTTTTGATATTGTTTCTTTACTCTGTGGACTTTCTTGGAGATGGGTGTATATGTGTGTGTGTGTGTGTGTTTGTGTACCCATGTGTGTGGGGGAACACAACCCCATGCGTGTAGCTGTAACTGTGGAAGTCATAAATAAATACTGGAAGGAAAAGGGACAGTGTGTGGTGTAAAAGAGTGTATGACATGGATAAAGGGAGGTGGAACTGTTAATAGGGAAGGTTTTCTCACTAGTAACATATTAATAACTAGTATATTAAAATAACAACAATAAAGATAATGTTAGAGATGCGTGCATGGAAAGCGCCACACAAAAGCCTATTTGGGCAAGATACAACTAGAGCAGAACAATCAAGGTATAAAAGTGTAAATCAGAAAAATAACCATGAAAATATAAAATAAGAGATATAGCCTAAGTCAGTGATTCTTCAGAACCTCCTTGCCGGAGGTCCCACCCGCCAGTGAGAGCTTTATTTTTGGCAGGGGAGTAAAGGGTTTATTCAGTACTGCTGTTCGTCACCAAAGGCGGTCAGGACCCAAACACAAACAGGCTAGAGACCTGCAGGCAGGAGCTGATGCAGAGGCCACGGATGGACGCTGCTTATTGGCCTGCTTCCCCCGGCTTGCTCACTCTGCTTTCTTAAGGCATCCGGGACCATCAGCCCAAAGATGGCACCACCCATCATGGGCTGGACCCTCCTGCATTGATCACTAATTGAGAAAATGCCCTACAGCTGGATCTCATGGCACTTTCCCGTTAGAGCACTGGTGCATTAGCCTTTCAACACAGGCTTTGCTGATAAAGGTTCTGAGGGGTGTGGAAGGGATTGCGCATGCCTTATCTTTGTCTGTGGCTGTTCTTTCCTAGCCCGATCTCCAATTGCGCGCGTGTGGGGCGTGCGTGTGTTGCCTACTTCAGCTCCCTTCTCACTTTCCCATCAGCTCCAAGGATAATCTGCCCACTCAGTGGTGAGATGGGTAGCTCCTCACACTATTCACCCCAGGACACCCTGAGGTGCTGGTTTTCTAGGCTGTGGTCCTGGTCCAGTCTCCACAGCTTGTTCGACTCTTGGTTGTGTCTCCCCAGCTGGGTCAGGCTCTCTCCAGCTTGCTGTTTTTATCCTGTCCATGTCAAGAGAAAACAACACTTCTTGGGAAGCTACTACTGACATCAGTGTAAAATAGGAGCGGAGCAGCGTGTTGCCAGGCAGCTGCTTCTCGATGATGCTTCATGGAGAAATTTATCAGTCCCACAATGCTAATTTCTATTTTCCTTCAGCCCCTTCTCTCGACAGATCAGAGTCTATTCACCTTTATCAGACCAATTTGACTCTTCTTCTTCTACTGGGTCAGCAGCACCTTGACGTCCATCCTCTTGCCCTTTCATTGTGGTTACAGGGGCCCAGGACAGAGCCACCTGCGGTTTAGCCTTGAGATGGGATGTCTTTGTCTGGTGCCTGCTCACTGCTACAGCTGTGAACAATGAATTCCAGGGACTTTGCATGCTGAAGTCAAAGGGCGGGGAGGTCTTTTGTTTTGATTTCTCTCTGTGACAGGAATTCGCCTCTCAGCAGGAAGACAAACTTAGATGAACTAGGTTCCACTTTCACTCCTCCCCACCTGACTGCCAGCAATCTTTTTGTCTAGAACTTTCTGCTTTCAGTTTCATCCACCAGATCAAAGGAATCTGAAGCTTGCTCTTGTCATTTCGTTTAGACAGAGCTTGGGACATGCTTTAAGGGTAGAGAGCTTCTGGATTCTTCCTCATTGGAAGACACACAATATATTCAGATTAGGTAATCCTCGGCATGATGGCTTCCTTATGCTGGAGCAGGCCATGCTGCAGTTATGAAGAAAACTCTCTAGAGACGAGATGCTGACTGTGTCACTTCCTATCCCTGTTACCTTGACATCCCTCTCTCTGAACCTTAGGACAATTATTTGTAGAATAGACACAACAAGGAGAAGAGGGTAAAAATGAGTTTCGCTAAATGCAGTACTCGACATATAAAAAAAGTACCTAAACCTGCCGTGAGCATAATCCTAGTACTTGGGAGGCCACGGCAGGACGATTGCTGAGTTCAAGGGGAACTCGAGCTACAGAGTGAGTTCGAGTTCAGCATGGGGTGTGTATGCACACAACCCATTTCAAAATAGACAAGCGCTACATTAATTATCATTCGCTACTTATATATTATATGTAATGCCATATGTTTCAACTGATGTTTTCTCTGTGGCTAGTAAGCATTAGTAATCAATCAATCACAATGGCTTAGGCTCTTAGCCTCAAATCTGTTGCTTGTACTTCCATCATTATTTAAAGGATCACACATTCTGATCCTTGTTGTAAGCCTGAGTTTGGATGTTTGACTCTGTGTTCAAAGGTCCCACATTTATTATGGAAAATCAAAAGATCTTGGTAATAAGGAACAAAGATATATAGCACTGTAACAGCAAGGGTCTGGAATATGCCACAAGTCCCTTGTGTTCAGGCCTTGGCCCTAGTCCAGGCACTATAGAAAAGTGGGGGAACAGAAACTGGAGGTGACTGGATGAGGGTGGGTGAGCCTTCAAAGAGAACTGTGAGATCTTTTTTTTATTGTTAGAAGAAAAATTTACATTTACTCCCCTTGTTCCCAGCCCTCCCGCTCCCCCACTACACCACCGCCCTCCCCCTGCTTCCTTACAGGATACCCTGCCCTATGGGAAGCCCAAGGCCCTCCCCCCTCCATCTTGGTCTAAGAAGGTGTGCATCCATATAGAATAGGTTCCCCAAGAGCCAATACGTGCAGAAGAGATAGGTCCCTGTGCCATTAGCATTGGCTTCTCAGTCAGTCCCCATTGGCAGTCACATTCACTTCCTTTCTTCTTTGCTTTCTGGCCATGAGGGCCAACTGTACTATCTTGAAACCTCAGGAATGGCATGCCAAAATAACCCTTCTCATAAGTTTGGTTTTTTTTTTTTTTTGGTATTTGTCATATAAGAGAAAGGTAGTTAACACAAATGACATGTGTGTGTGTGTGTGTGTGTGTTGTCTCATTGGCATTTATCGGGAAACCATTTACGCTAAGAACATTGCATGCCACACAACGCATCATCAACAAACTTCTGGGAGAGAGGGTTGTTTTCTCACTTTGGATATGGAATGGAAGCTAGACTTTAGAGCAGCTGGGTAGCGTCCAAGTTCAACTAGGCTCAAATAGGTAGGAACAAGACAGCCCTGTTTCACTGTTAAACGTATGGCTTTTCCACTTCATCATCGTGTCTCTCTATATCCAAGCATAATATAAAAGACACTTTATATTTCATGATCCTTTGAGTTAGCACAAAATGAAAACTTAATCAAAATCTTAATGGCATGCATGGAACATTAAAAGCAGTGTATATTATGGCACATGTTCATATGTGTTCTTATTATGAGTTATTATTCTGGGATGGAGGCTGGAAACGGTCCCTATGTTGGACTGTGAAGCCTGTGGGCATGGAGAAGAGCAGCAAAGGTGGACATGTATCATCATTCCTAAGGCTTTTATCCAAAAGTGACATTCCAGTTCTGCCCATATGATATTGATCAGAGCTAATCACAAGTGCAGTTCAGCAGAAAGGCCAGCAATTACCTGGAAATACTAATAAACCCAGCACGGCTTTCCGTGTGTGATTTTATTTCCTTGTATAAATACATTTTATTTGGGTTTGTGAAAGCACACGATTGTATTCTCTTGACTTACATACCACTAATGGTTGAAGACAGCCTAAGGGACTTCAGAGATCTTCAGCCAGGCTCTTAGCCAGAGACTCACCATTGATTTGGCCTGTCTAGTGGACTACAGCATGACTGGGAATTGATACCACATCAACTGTGTTGGCAGCATTAAGACACAGTGTCTTACTATTTGCCAGATTCATTTCTGTAGCTGCCCTAAGCCTTTTTTCTTTTAGCATAATCAACAAATAACAGTTCAAGAAATGATTATTCCACATTTTTTTTCCATCAGCCAATGGAGCTGAAGTATTTTGGAGATGATGTCCTGAGCCTGAATTGCATGTTCATTTTAAACCAGGCTGATGCAGGGGGATGGTCATTAGAGCTTTGGCATCTCTACTTCTTTATGTTCTTCTCTACTTTCCCCAAAGGTGAACTTCGTCGGCTTCCTCAGTAGTTTAAGTGTAAGAAGTTCAGTGTAAGAAATAAGTATGGCAGTTAAGTGGAGAATAAAATCAGTTTCTTTTTTCTGCCAGTATTATTTCTTCCCTCCATACTTATAGCTGCTTATACTTTTAAAGTTGAGCCATCCTTTCTCTTGCTGTCTTGTCCCCTATTCTAACCTTGGTTCCCATACCTCAGTCCTTGAGCCCAGTGCCAGTGCCTCGGATTTTCTCTCTGCCTCTTGCAGCTTCCTCTCCTTGATCATGACCGGTACTGGGTCATGACCTGTGGTTTCAGGAACCAAAGCTTTAGACTCCCTCCTGGAACACAGACACAGGATCTTTGTATGAGAAGGGATTTTTAGAACCATCTCATTTCCTTCACTAACTTAAATCTCTTCTGTGTCCGCGATTCCAGTTCTTTTAGTTGGTAGTTTCATTGTGGCTTGGCTACAAAATGTTAGGATTTTGCCATAAAATTTTGACATATTTAAGATATTTGAGAACATGCATATTGCATATTGTTGGATTATGAGGCATAAAAATTTAACCCTGGGCACTGAGGCAGAAGAAATTGAGTCTTGTAGCAGTCAGCTTTCTACTGAGATCACCAACCCGCAGAAGAGGGCATGTTGACCACTCGTGGTCTCAGAAGGTTTGGTCCACTTGGTCCACTTTTGCTCAGTTCCATTTCTTTTAGGGCAAATTGTGAGGACCCTTGGTAGAAGAGATTTTGCCATGTTTCCATGGAAGAGAGAGGGAAGGTGGGGGAGGAGAAAGATCCACCTCTCCTGTGCCCCTACAAGAGCACACCCTAAAGCCTCCGCAAGGTTTGACTTCCAGAGGTTTCTACGATCGCCAGATATCACGAAGCTGAGAGTCAAGTTTTCCCACCACCGGTATTCCAAATCTAAACTCTAGCAACGTGTATCTTTGCTATGACTTCTCTCAAAAGTTTCTAAGTTTATCTTTTTTGCCCTAACCCTACTAGAGCTATTTTCATTCAGTTCCTACGCTCAACTTCCGTTGCTATTGCAATCACCCTGAGCCTGCTACAATGGCATCCTCCCTCTGTCTCAGGCAGTTACGATCACACACACTGTATCCAGACCCCTCTTAGAAAACTCAACTCTTCAATTTAGAAGTCTAAATTGTTTCGTACTTCCTTTGGAGGCAAGTCTGAGCACTCCCTGGGTTAAAGTCTTTCATCAAATCCCATCACAAATGCATCCAGGTTTTCTATCTGGTGTTTGCCTGACTTTCAGTCAATGAAGATTCCTGTTTCTTTCTTGTTAAAAATTTAACCACCTTCTTCTCTCGTTCACTTTATTACCCAATAAATCTGTCCCACCAGCTATAACATGGTCAGTTGAAGCAGTAGACACTGTAAAATAAGGAAAATGGGAACTTGAGTCTTAACCCATCACTTAATAACTTGGTGCATTTTGATCAATTTATATGATTACTCATCACTTATGTAGTAACTTCTTCCGTCTGTGAATGCTGAGATTAGCCATCTGGGCTATTGGAGGTTAAACAGGCAGTTTCTTTAAAGACTATAACGATTCTGGGTATAATGAATTACAGGTAGTCAACAATGTGAGCTTTGTTAGTGCCCTTCAATTTAATCTTTTTCCTGTGATGAAAGAACAAACAAACACTAAGGTGTCTTCCTACTTAGCTCCTTCATGAATATTCAGGCAGATACTTTATCATAGAGATAAATAGGAACACCTGAGGGGTTTTCAACAAGGAACCAAATGAGATTTCACTGTTGGAAAGTGACTTGGGTGCTTTCATGGAGGAAGACCTCAAAACCAATAGCAGCAAGACAGTTGTAGAATGGGCTGTATGGTGAGGACACAGGCCCCCAGTCTAGTGCAGTGTCCGGGTGTCCTTCATGCAGCGAACTTCTCTACCATGCTGAGCGCAGGGGAAGGAAGTGTACACACACACACACACACACACACACACACACTCACACTCACACTCACACTCACACACACTCTTATCCTCCCTGGAGGAGTAGGACCAGACTAAATAGCTCAGGCATGAATGTAAGAGCTAAGAAATGAAAACAGGGTACAGCTTTCTGAGCAACATCCTGAAGAGAATTTCAGTAGGAAATTGCACTTTTTGACCAAAGAATGGCAGGTGCGGTCAGGATTGCAATGTGTCTGACTGGGAATGTTTATATTTTTGATGATTTTTGTGTCTCAATCTTACCTCACATTTTACCAGTTCTGGAGATGGAGAGCCGATTCCAGAAGTCAAATATTTGAGCATATTAGTAGTGGTAAAATCGATGTATCATGCAGAGCATAACAAAAAGGGGGGAACTGCTTAGTTCACAACATTCTTAAATATGAATTTACTTAATGTCTTCCTGATGAATGTTGGGCAGAGGAAGCCAAGAGATTAGAAAGAAATGGAGTGAATTGTGGGCCTACTCTAGGACCACAGAGCAGCGTTTAAAGGGGAGTAAAAGAAGGAAAAGGAAACATTTCCTTGATTGACAGATGAAAGCGAGCCATGGGAATAACGGTGATCCCAAATTGCTTGGACCGCTGTGATCTTGTATCCTGCCTATTCCGAAGGTGATCTGGAATGACAAGGATGGTGAAAAAGTTGCCGACATCATTGGCTGATACAAACCAAATGCAAATTAATTACGTGTTTGAGTGAGATAGTTAGCCTTGTAGTTTTACAGGAGACTAAAGTGTGTGACGGATAAGTAAAGAAACGGAAGCGCCATCACCAGGGGGAGGTAATGTCCGCTTTCATCCCACGTTCTGCATTCCTGAACTTAATTGATTTTGTTTTAGGAGTGGCTGTTTTAGGGTTCTTTTCCTCTTAGGGATTGTGGCTCTCACAAAAGGATCATTGACAAAGGTCTAAACAGAGCAAAGCTCTTGGATATGTTCCAAGTCTGCATGACGTATACAAATCCTCTTCTGAGTTTCTGTAGATTATCAGCTCTGGCTGTCAGAATTGGGAGGGACAGTATGTTCTGCCCACCTTCATTTCCTCATAATACAACTGTGCATATGGCAAAGGACGCTTATCATATGAACTTTTAGCATGTCAGACTCGGAGTTGGGTCTCTTGAGACCTGAGCTGTGTTTTGCTGATACGCAAAGTCCACGTACCCTGTGCCCAGAGCTTGTCGGGTAATTCTTCATTGCGGATTATTTCTTGCTAGGAACTTTGTCTATCAGAAGAGCAAGCCATGCTGGCTAGGTAATTAAGTAAGCTAATATATAGGTTCTAAAGGGCATTTCTCACGCCCACATTGACTTTTTCCCTCTGGTTCCAAAGGTTCTAAATGTCATGAGCCCACAATCCAGGTCAGTCTGGATAGAAGCAGCGCGTCTTGTCTGGTGGAGAACAATGCCTGAATCTCTGGAATACAGGAGGTGTGGCTGAGGGGGAGGCTGCTTGCTGACAAGAGAGCCCTTGAATGCTTACACACACACACACACACACACACACACACACACACACACACACACGCTGTGGGTGTCTGCTAATTGTTAGCTGTGAGTGAGGTTGAGCTACCCAATTCAGTTCATGGCTGAACACGGCTCCCTGTGGGCTCCTGAACATGTCCCCTGGCATCAAGCATCTCTGAAGCAACAACGGCAAGTTGTATAACATTATGAGTCTCAGTTTCCCCGTAAAACGGGATCAACATAACCAAGCTTCCGAGGGAGAGGAAGCCTACCAAGGCACAGATACCTGCATGCTGCCTTGTCATGGAGTGTTGAGGAATAGTGTTCATTTTCTCTCTTCTAGTTTACATCAGTAGACATCTTGCTTCTGACGGTTAATTATACAGCACCCCCAAAGTCACCCAATAAACTTCCGTGTAGAAACTACACAGATAAAGGCACTTCTTTTCCCTTCCTTGAACTTATTGTTTGGAGTACAATATTCCTGCTACTGAAAATTGATTTGCTTTTTTAGTTCCTTGAGATTTTCTTGTTTTGTTTGCTTTTCTTTGGACATCAGCGAGCATTCCTCGAGCCCTTCAAATCCCCACAGTATCCAGCACATAGCGGAGATCTTGGAAACCTGATTTCATGTTTGTCAACTGCCTGAAGTTGTAGAGTTGAGAGCAAGGGGCGAGGAAGGCACAGCTTGAAGTTCATGTTCTCCTTGCCAGGCTAAGGTTCTTCATTCACTGCCTCTGGCTGCTGAGATCCCTAGGGTGTTAGGTCTGCCGTCAACGATAGGTACACAGAATAAGAGTTGCATTTGGACAAGATGGGAGGAGTGCTGTTGAAACCCATGGTGTTAACTTGCTAGCTTCATCCTTTATAGGGAGATTGTCTTACTTGTCTTTGTGACTCAGTCAACTTCCTCACACAATGCCTGGAACATGGTAACTAATGTTTTGGGATAAATGAACAAAGCCATGCTGTGTGTGTGTGTGTGTGTATGTGTGTGTGTGTGTGTGTGTGTATACATATATATGGTTTTTTGAGACAGGGTTTCTCTGTGGCTTTGGAGCCTGTGCTGGAACTAGCTCTTGTAGACCAGGCTGGTCTCGAACTCACAAAGATCCGCCTGCCTCTGCCTCCCGAGTGCTGGGATTAAAGGCGTGTGCCACCACCGCCCAGCTCCATGCTATATTTTTTATCTGAAAAAAACGTGTACTACTGAGTGATTTATTCCTCCATCTAGACAGCACTTGTCATTGAACACCTACTAGATACAAGGCCTTGTCCTCCTAATGGCCTCTTCTCTAAAGCAGTAAAGCAAATGGACAGCAGTCCTAGAACTCGAGAAGCTTATGTGAGAAATATAGACAAATAAGGAACATACAGTTTTATGTCATGTCATGGTACAAGTGTCCTGGAGAGAAAACGTTAGCAGCTCGTGAAGTTTGTCTTTGCGGGTGATGTTTTAAATAGGACAGCCAGGAAGACATCTCTGAAAAGTTAAAAGACCTTGAATAAACACTTACATGAGGTTAGAGACTGAACCATGTATTGCATAGAAGAAGGCAGGGAGGAGAGCCAGTGTGGAGGCTTAGAGGCAGCGACTTCTTTGGTTTTTTTTCAAGGATCCAGCTGATGTGCCTCAAGTCGAATCGATGAGAATGACTAATAGAAAATGAGCCTCACTTATAGTTTTATTCCGACTGTATTGGGGACTATATTATACATCTGTTCTTGTAATACCTAGGAGCTTGCCCTGTGGATAGGACAGCATTCTTCCGTAGATTTCTTGAGTCAGGTGAAAATTTGCAATTCAGATGCTGCAAAGCTAGCCACGAATTAATCCAGTCACTCCATCTTTGATGAATTAATTATCCATCAAATATTTATTGGGCATCATAACTAGAGCTTACATTTTTCCCATAAACTAAAAAAGTGTGTTTTATGTGCTTTCTAAAATCGTCCTCATATAACCTAACAGTGTAGCTTCTTTTAAAGTATCACTTTCAGATGGAATTTATGCATCAGAAGTATTTTTAAATACTGTATCTG
Organism: Dicrostonyx torquatus; assembly: GCA_028555095.1. Classification (NCBI taxonomy): domain Eukaryota; kingdom Metazoa; phylum Chordata; class Mammalia; order Rodentia; family Cricetidae; genus Dicrostonyx; species Dicrostonyx torquatus. The sequence continues at coordinate 1,886,058 of JAQHUG010000251.1, read as the reverse complement.
TCATTGGAGAGTTCATTCCCTTGCCGGAGAATTAAGATGCCAACATATATAGCATAGCAGATTTTTAAAATATGCTGGTTCCATCAAGCTGACATGATTTTGATAAAGGAACAGATACAATCTCCCCTCATGCACTTTCCCCCTTGAGAATCCCATTGTGATGACACTGTTTCTGAAGTACCCATTGTATGGTTGGCAAGCTCAGACACATGTCAGGGTCCTCAAGGACCAGTGTTTCTCTTTCCACATAAAAATGCCCTGTGGTTGGAAGATACTTCCACCTCAACATCTGAAGAATATGAACCTGCCACTTCAGTTGGACAATATCTTTTAATTTCATGGGAGTCACTCACTTTCTAAAATGAATGGTGCTTCTGTATAGTCCCTAATGTTTCATTAGAATGCTGTGTGTGTGTGTGTGTGTGTGTGTGCGCGCACGCGCGCGTGTGTATGCGCAACTATTAGGAAAATAACTCAGTAGATTTCAATAATAAAGTAGGGTGTTTTTCCTCAGTCTTCCCCCACCCCAATTAATTACTTATCTTTCTTTCCCATTAATCTGTTTTAAGGAATAGCCTTGACCCTCTTCCTATTATCACTCGCTAATCATATCAATCATATTCAATATATAATAAATGACTTGGCTTCACTATTTATAAAATGCTATCTCAGCACCACTGGGAGTAAGAGGAGGAGCTAGTGAGATTAATTAACTAATAAATAATTGAAAACCACTTTGCCATATGAAATGCTCAGGACACCCCAAGAGTCTGGATTTGGCTTTTGCATGCAATTGCAGCCAATGAGCAACATCTGCTAAAGGACAGGGGGGCGGGGCAGTCTCCATAGTGACGCCGTCACAATTTCATATGACTTTGTTTGTCTTCACATAGCCCTCATCTTCAAATACACCCACTAACATATGTCAACGAGTTTGTTTCATGGGGCACTTTGAATTTTTCAACAAAGAGTTTCCCCATCGACATTAACTGCTGACCAATCTGTTGTTATAACATTCTCTGGGTTCCTTGTCATTGGCTTCTTATTATAGGAGATGAAAGCCTTTCATTTGTAATCTTCACACATCAAGCCAAATAAATTCCTAGATCATCGTATTCAGTATAATGAGGTTTCTCCTTTGTATTTTGTAAAAGTCTCCAAATTCTGCAGTCCTCAAGAATCATTTTCAGTGACAACAGGCTTTTCCTGTTGAGGAGGAATGATGAAATTTTATCATATGACAGTCATGCTCCTTCATTTATACATCATCCTTGACTTTCTGCAACCTATAATGGTAAAGTTGGGTAATTGCGACAGGGTCCATAGAGTCTGAGAAACTTAAACTACGTAAGGACCATCCTTCATAGTTGTTAACTGTCCCTCTTCTGCAGACCATGATTGCAGCCTGAAGAAGCTCTAAGAGTTGTTTTCATGGCTCTGTATTTAGTTCCTGTGGAGTCTTATAGAAGAGAGTAATTAATAACTGGAGAGTGAGATTCAACTTCATAAAGTATAAAGCGTGTTATTTGTGTTGGGTCTGAAGGACAACCACCAATTCTCCAGTTTTAAGTACTGAATGTCATTTTAAGAGCAGAGGCACAGTTACACTACACAGAAATAGCCAAGTAGGGATGTCCTAAAAATGCCATGGTAGACTATATGCTAGGTGGAAAGAGCTGGAAGTTGAGTGATCACTGGGGATAAATATTGGGAAGAATTATATTTGAGGTCAGAGATCTATACAGAATTCTTCTCCAATATGAAATAAACAGAAATCAATGGTAGATAATTTTAAATTTGCTTGTGTTTAATTGGTGTCCTGAACCTTGTCTGTCCCTCTGTCGATCTCTGTATGTTTTATTTCAAAATGAGTAGAGGCCCAAGACACGGCCTGAGATTGTGAGGAGGTCCTCTGAGTTGAAAACCTAGTATGCTTTTCCTGATAACGTTTTCTCCTTAATGTGTCTCAGAGGTCACCCTAGTAGTAAGGTCATAAGTTTTCAAGAAATCCTCTGAGCCCTGAACTTCTTATAAGACAGTCCTGCCTGCCTCCATATGGTAAATGTCCTGCTGCTCCATTCAGCTAACTCTCTGTTCACCTAGCCCTCCATTCAGCTAACCCTCCGTTCAACTAACCCTCCATTCAGCTAACCCTCCATTCAACTAACCCTCCGTTCAACTAACCCTCCATTCAGCTAACCCTCCATTCAACTAACCCTCCATTCAACTAAGCCTCCGTTCAGCTTACCCTCCGTTCAGCTAACCCTCCATTCAGCTAGCCCTCTGTTCAGCTAACCCTCCGTTCAGCTAACCCTCTGTTCAGCTGACCCTCCGTTCAACTAACCCTCCGTTCAGCAAGCCATTCATTCGTTCAGCTCTCTCTCTGGGTATGAGCACACTCAATGTGATCACTCGTGGGTCTGTGAAATTCATCCACTCCCACATCCCATTCTGGAAGTGCAAAGCCATTTGATTCAATGTGGGCATGTGCTTTCACCCTTCCTAACATCTTCAGAGAGGCAACAAGTCAGTTGTGCGAGATTTCCTGTTAAATTGAACTCTGCGTCTTGGCAGGACAATGTGTAATTTAGTCAATGGCTCATCTTACCCAGAATATGAGGAGTGGATCTGGGGATTACAGCAGGCTTGGACTGTAAAATAGAGTTTTATTGGATAACCTCCAGTGACTAAGAGTTCCAGGGAGGCAAGATGAAAAAGTTTATTTTTTTTTTTTAGTATGGTCAGTTAGAATGATGTTAGGCACCTCAGATACTGGATGATGACTTTTTCTTACATAGCTGGGGTGCCAGGATTTCTGGTGACATATACAAAAATGTCTGGCAGTTAACCATGATCTAAGAGAACTGAGTTCTCTGAGGTGGCTGACCTGATCGGGTTGACACAGGAAAGAGGGGCCACTTCCATAGTGAAGAACTCAAACTTCAGAGGCAGGTAAATACGGATTTCATAGATGTTATATATGAGACTTCCAATGGGTCACCATCTTGGTTACTCATTTCTGTTCTTTGTGAACCATGGATTTGTGAGAATTAAAAAGTCAATTCTGTGAGTGTGTATACTTGTCTATCTTCAATCCCGCGTATATTTCCTAGTGAGTACTGGACTCACAAGGAGTGTTTTAGCAGATGGGTGAAGATGATTGATTGGTTTTAGTGATAATGAAAATGAGCTATGGATAGGGGAGGGATGGAGGGTAGATTTGAAATATCATATGCGTGTGTGAAATTCACAAACAATAACAATGGAGTTATATGGAGCTCTTGAACACCGCGATATCTTCCATATATAACAAAAGGGTATCATGACCCAAACTAGAAGTCCTGGCTTGTAGGAAAACAATCTCAGCTTAGCTCATTGATCTACTGCTCATGGTAAGAATCAAGTTATTTCCCATAGCAATTCCCAAGCTTCAGATTTATAAAATCTATAGTTTTATACATAGATCTTCAGACCTAGGGAACATTTAACATTTTTTTTTCAAGACAGACTGTCCTGGATCTCACTATGTAAGCCAGGTTAGCCTTGAAGTCAGAGATCGGCCTGCCTCTGCCTCCCAAGTGCTGCTGGGCTTAAACGTGTGTGCCACCACCATATCATTAAATCATAAATCTTAAATATTCTATAATATGCCAGACCAGACTTTAACATAAATTTAAAATCTGACTCTGAGCTTCTGATGTATGTGAGTGTTTTAACAGGGTACATCTAGTTTGAGTCCTTCCTGGCTATACAGCTAGAAAATGAATATGAATGTATTACTATACAGCAAATGTTTAGAAGCAGTGGGTAGGAACATGCTGTGGAGGAAAAGGGATGATTAAAAAGAAAAAAAAACTATAACAAAAAGATTTCCCCTGGGATTTCACAAGGAACATGCACTTCCAACGAGTAAACATTTAGCAAGCGTGTAGAAATGCATCACTAGGGTAAGCCATGGAGGGTAAACAAAGTTCACTTCTCAAATTGCTATGACTGAACACCTCCCAAGAAGCAACCTAGGAGGACTTCTTTTAGGTCACAATTTCATGGTGGCTGGGGCCCTCTCTATGGAGGTGGGAGCCTGTGTCACAGTTGACACTTTCCCAAGGATCAGGAGGGAGGGGATGGATGGGGGATGGGGGAAGAGGGACCAAGAGGGCAAAGGAAAGGCAGCTGGGGAGGAAGAAGGGGAGAAGCAGGAGACTGGGCCAAACTATAACATTAAGATCCACCCACCACCAACTCTAGTGGCCCACCCAGCTAGACCCACCTCCAAAAAGTCCCTCTGCTTTTTTAAGAGACCTCCAGCTGGGGATCAGTCCTTCCAACATCTAAGTCTCTGGGGCATTTCACATCCAAACCCTAGCAGAGTGTACTCCTGGAATGGATGAATGACGAAGAATTTCCTGAGGCCAGTAAACTTCCCAGTCACTTTTCACTCCAGGCAACTCTTCTGCATTCTAAGATGTCATGAAATCATGCTTCTGATTACTACAATGGTTCCTTCAGGAGGGTGAAGTCTCTCAGAGCTCAAGACTTGGGGGAGGTCCCTTTAGATTCTTAGAAGGTTCATTTATGCATGTAGTCTCTGTTTGCCCATCATGCATACTGGGGGAAACACTGAGAATTTATCAGTAACATGCACACGTAATTTTATACTTAGGACCTCTCGTGTAGGAGGGTTCTTCTGTCTTTCTTTGCTTTCATTGGTTAATAAAGAAGACTGCCTGGCCTGTAAGATAGGACACAGCCCTTAGGTGGGCGGAGTAGACAGAACGGAAGGCGGTGATAAAGAAGGCACTGCCAGAGATGCCATGAAGCTCTGGCCCGAAATGACTTCTGATAAGTCACCACCTCGTGGGGACACACAGATTTCTAAATATGGGTTAGACTAATATGTATAAGAAGTTCAAACTAATGGGCCAGGCAGTATTTGAATGAATACAGTTTGTATGTAATCATTTCGGGTATAAGCTAGCCATGAGGAGACACAGCCCTCTGCGCCACTTACAACAGACCTCGTAGGAAGAAGCAGGGGGTTTGAGGAGATGAGCCACTGTTGCTGCGGAATCATTTGCTCTCACTTTTCCCTGTGTTAGCGCTCACACCTTCTTCTTTGCGTCTGGACTTATTTAGCGATGATTTTCACATCCATCATTTAACATGGTTTCCACACCAGTTTCACAGGTGAGAAATAATGAAATGCAACAGATGAATGGGTAAGCAATAGGATCCCTATTTTATAGGTTGGAAAAACTGAAGCTCAGAAGGCTTATGGGACTTGGCAAACACCATCTTGTGAGATACACCCAGGATAACGTTAGAAAAAAGCCATTGAAATCCAAACACAAGTCTCTCCATTACAACTTGGCTCTTGATTCATTGTTTACAAAGAGATTTGGTATATATTATTTCTTTGACTCTAGAGGCAATTTGGCTGCAGTTGTTGGGGACCCAGTTCCGGAGTCCTTGTTGACTAGGTGTGGGCTACCAAGCAGCATAGCTCACGCGAGCAGAGTCAGTTTTCTTCCTGATGAGGTCAGAATAAAGGATCCTGAGCCTGGGGTAGCTAGTATGGTTCGATTAGTTAGTGTTGAAAAATGTCATCTACTTTTTCATCTTTTAAAAGAATTGCCAGCATACGAGCTTTATTTACATCTGTTCTACCCTCCCTCTCTAGAATTCTTCTAGAGGAATCCCCTGCTCCCTCTCAAATCCAAGCCCTCTTCTTTTTCCAGGGCTGGAGGGCTATACTGCACATTATTATTATTAAATTGACTTCATGAGATTAGCAGTTTTACCATTGGCAGTGGTAGGCTTCAAAAGATAAACTTCTTTCATCATTTTTGACACCAACTTTCTGTGCACAAGTAACTAATTCAATCTAAACATATAATTCAATCTAAACATATAATACAGATTATTTTCCTTTCCCAGCTGAAACTGTACTACATTAACATATCGGTGAGAACATTTCTTCCTTTAGAAACCCGTGCGTTTATTGTACTCTTTCATTGGATGGTTACATAAGTTTAAATTATTTTTTTCTTCTTTTATTTTTGAGATTATAATATAATTATATCATTTATCCCTCTTTTCCTTCCTCCAAACCCTACAATATACACCTCCTTGCTATCTTTCAAATTCATGACTCTTTCATTGGATGGTTACATAAGTTTAAATTATTTGTTTTCTTTTTTTCTTTTTGAGATTATAATATAATTATATCATTTACCCCTCTTTTCCTCCCTCCAAACCCTGCAATATACATCTCCTTGCTCTCTTTCATGTTCATGGCCTCTTTCTTAATTGTTATTACATGCATATATGTAATAACATGTATATGTAATAATATGTATACACACACACATATATATACATATAACCTGTTCAGTCTATATAATGTTAACTTGTATGTATGTTTTCAGGGCTGGTAGTTTAGTATTGCGTGACCAGTTGGTGTCTCATTTCAGGAGAAAATCTTTTTTCCCACTCCCAACATTTTTTACTGGCCTGCAGTTCTTTGTGTGTGATTTAAGGCTTTGTGGACATTCCCCTACCTACTTTAGCATTGTTACTGGCATTGTCTTTGCTCAGCTCACATTTAGGTTGGTGAGAATTTATGGGTACAGATTCTGACATTCCTAGAAGACACAATTCCACAGCAAACCCCCTGATCCTCTGAATCTTTACAATATGTCCTCCCCCTTCCAAAATGCTCATTGAGCCCCAGGAGCAGGGATGTTTCTTAGGTGCATCCACCAGGGCTGGGATCCACATTCTGAAATTTGATTGGTCTGGTTTCTCTGTAATCATCTCACCTATTGTAAAGAGAAGTCTTCCTGATGAGAGGTGAGGACCACACTTATCTGTGGGGAGAAAACAAATCTTTAGAATGTTAGGGATTATGTTAGTTTAGTAAAATGGTAGTTGTAACTCCCCCAAGATCCATGAATTCACTACCCTTTAGTCACTGGCTAGATTTCCAGTATGAGACATGGTTTCCCTCTTGTTGAACAGGTCTCAGGTCTGATTAAAGAGACATTGATTAATGCCAAGGTAAGCGAGCCAATACTGGATTGGACCCTTATGGTTACCACACCCTACTGGTTCTTGTTGGGGTTCATAGGTGTCATAGCTGTTGATTTCTTCTTTTGGAATCTGGCATGGTGTCTTCCGGTAACTTGAAGCTACTTTTTTAGGGAGGAGACTTCTCAGTCATTTCTAACTCAGGGGCCTGTTTCTGAAGTATGTGCCATATTTAGCAATGGGAACTCACCTTGTACTGACACAACCTAGGGCAATAGCACTTCACTGCATGTTTGGGGAGTCCCTCGGACAGCATGTCCTCTACTTTAGTCATTACTATTACATATATATATATACATATATATATATATATATATACGACTAGTTGGTGTTCTGGTATATGTAGGTGTTTTAGGGGAACCAGTTAGGATTAGATGACCTATCACAGGTCTCATCTTATTTCTTGTCAACCATTTTGGGAATCAAACAAAATGAAATGTGAAGTTCTTTGTAAAAGAGGTACCCAAGACCGTGAAGAAAGACAGAAGAAACTTACTGAACTTGAAATGTCACTAAGAGAAAAGCAGAGTTAGACACAGCATCAAGATTTTTACCCTGCTTAGTCTCAGAGACCATATACATATAAGCAACAAAAATTGACCCTGAACCTTGTATTATATATGTGTACATAGATGTGTATAGCAATAATCAATGAAAAAGAGGCTGGAGGGAGCAAAGGGAGGCAGTAAAGTAATATAATTCTATTTCGAGTAAAAATATGTTTAAAGGACATTTATGCACTAGGATTTTTAGTGTATGTATCAATGGAGATTGGAATAAAATCGTATAAGATTCCCTCTTTTCTTCTTTGCTGGAGCCCAGACCACTCTGTGTAGACCTTCAGTAGATCTGACTCAACTATCAGGTCATGTTCCCTGTTTCAGGTGCGAGGAACTTGACCTCATAGTTGAGTCAGAGCCACTGACGCTCTATACACATGTGTGGCACAGCTAACCAAGGCATCTGTAAGCCACAGTAAGCCAGCATTGCCTATGGTACTACTCTGTAAACAGAGCCCACCCACTCATTTCCCAGCCACCAGGCCTGAAATAATCACACAGAGACTATATTAATTATAACACTGCTTGGCCAATAGCTTAGGCTTCTTATTAACTAACTCTTACATCTGAAATTAACCCACTTCCATTATTTTACATTTTACCACAAGGCTCATGGTTTACTGGTAAAGTTTCCAGGGTGTCAATCTCCTTCAGCAGCTACATGGTATGTCTTTGACTCTACCTACTTTCTATATCTTTGTTCAGAATTTCTACCTGGCTTTATTCTGCCCTGCCACAGATCCAAAGCAGCTTCTTTATTAACCAATGGTAATAAAACATTCAAAACATACAGAAGGGTAATCCCACATCACCTTCCCTTTTCTGTATATGGCTGAGAACATCTCAGTAATTTAAAAAAAAAACCAAATCACCCTTTAATTTAGGTTTCCCATAAAGGTTTATTTTTCCTGAGGAAAGACTGTGCTCCTTGTTGACTCAATCCTAATGTAACTGTGTGTGATGAGTTCTGATGTCCTGGTGCAGTGGGCACAGAAATGGAGGATGTCAGTCGGGCTAGAGGAGGAGAGAACTGAGGGAGCAGCTGAGTTGTCCAGGTCCATGCATAAGATTGAGATGAGGTATGAGGCGAGTTGTTCCCAGGACAGAGACAAACATACAGTGTTGCTCCAAGATACAGCATGGTGTCTGGTTGCAGTGTCAGGGAACTGAGCGATTGAGAACAAGGGGTTTGTGTACAATATGAGCCTTAGAGGCTAAGGATATCAAGGGTTATTTACTGGGGGGAGGGGCTGCAGTCCCACTATAAAGAGCTCAGGCCTAATTCTGCGTATTTACCTGACAATTTCAGGACTTCTTTTACAGCTGAGTAAAATTACACCGTGCACATATACCACCTTTTCCTCACCCATTCGCCAGATGAAGAATATCTAGGTTGTTTCCACTTACCTAGCCATCGAGAATAGAGTGTCAATGAATGTGGGTGAGCAGTTACCTGTGAGATAGAGCGTTGAGTCCTCTGGGACTGTGTCAAAAAGTGATATAGTTGAATCATATGGTCGATCAACTGTTAGCTCCTTGACAATTCCCCACAATGATTTCCAGAGTAATGTCACTAGTGTGTGACCAACAGAGAGAGGGTTTCTTTTGCCTACATGCTTGCCAGAATTTATTGCAAATTCTCTTGACTCTTGTTTTTTGAGTTCCTAGTATATTCGGAATTTTAATCCTCTGTCAAACACACACACACACATATTACATGCATGTATGTTAACATATATATTGAACAGTAATAACTGAAGAAGAAGAGGCCATAGATTTGATACCTAATTAAGGGTACACAGCAGGAGTTGGAGGGGACAGAAGGAGGGCCAAAATGATTTCAATGCAGTATAAAATTTTATAGGTAAAAATAAAAAGCCTCAAATACTTGGCTACGTTTCATTTGCCTTACCCCTTTTACATCCTTATTATACTTCATTTAAGAAAAGAATTGTCTCTTTTGAATCCATGTGTTGTCTCATTCTGTTTTGTTAGAAATATTTTTTTTTAAAAAAAATTATTTGGTCAAAAGATTGCATGCAATCTACTGGACAGGAAATGTAGTTCTTTTGTAAGCCTATACAATAAGAACTCAGACCTGACCACATAGGCAATGGGCATCTCTACTTTCAGACTAAGACACAGGAGAGATGCAATGATAATTGTGTTGTAGATTGAATTTTACTATAATCTATGGTATTTGTGATTTTTGGGTGTCTGCAGTTCAGGGCTCAAGCGAGAAAAGCCTTGAAAATTACCGGTTCTTGAATAGTTGATATTTAAGAGAAAGTTCTGAAGTCTAAAGATGATTAATAGTGGTTTGGTCCATGCCCAAGTTCCACTGAAATGTCCATCAGTGCAGGAGCAGGGCGACGGCTCAATGATTAACCCAAACAGTGGTCCCAGCAAATGGCACTCTTGCGTTCCATACAGATGGGCAGCGCTTTACACTTTCCTTTGAGTGGTGCCTTGCAGTACGGGAAACAAACAGAAT
>JAQHUG010000251.1:1826745-1854643 GCA_028555095.1 Dicrostonyx torquatus | reverse complement strand
TTGAGTCCAGGGAGGAGGAGATATAATAAAGACATCCCATTTAGTGCTGAGCAGTCCAGACTCTTATTCTCTGGTTCTTGAGCACTGTGTTAATTGTTGTCTACCGTGAAAAGAAACATCCCTGATGAGGGTTGGGAGATAGATGAATTAGTCTATGGATGTGACAGTGAGTCATTAGGAGTTAGTTTAATACCATGTTCATTTAACAGAACCATGGCAGTAGGACAGTGCTAGGATGAATGAGTCATCTTGCCACAGGTTCTTGGATCCAGGAATAGTGCATGCTATGAGTTCTATCTCATAGAGCAAGTCTTAAACGCAATCACAAGAAGTGGGTGTCTTTTGACATTCATGCCACGATGGCACCACTGAGTAGGCCTTGCCAGGCCAGCAATTATGTTTGTGTGGCTTTCAGGGTTCACAGCTGGATAGCACTGACAGCTTCTCTCCTTGATTGCATGTATACTGTCTTCCAGCAGAGTGGAATTTAGTCAGTGGAGATGAGGTTTCCAGGTTCACACCAGCCTGGTTTCTCCATGTCCCATGACACACATACGGAAGAGTGCAGTGTCATCAGTGGTAGTTCTTACCATGGCATTCTGGAAGGGAACCAAGAGCAATGGCAGCATTTTGCATTGTGTATGGGGGTGGCAGTCTATGGGACCCACTGGGCTATCTACTGCTGGTGATAGCTGCTTCCAGGGACATTGTCATCCCTCTATCAGATATCTCTATTGAAATATGTTTATATGTTTATATTTCAGAAAACATCTACAGTAAGTAGGTTTCCATATACCTTTTCAAAAGAAGTCTGCAGTGTTACTGTTCTTTGAAATGTGTCTCCTGTTTGCTGGCTCTGTCTTCCACCCAGCTGCTGTCTTAGACCTCCTTCTCTTGTACTCGCCACTGTCTGAGCATCTTAGAAGCCACAAATGCAGGTATGGAGGCCATTACCTCTTGAAAATTAATTGCCCACCACTAATGGCCCAGAAATATTTAGTTTCATTTCATGGCACATAGCTGCAAAGATGGACTCTCAGACAACGTCTCAAATCTACAAGAAGTCTAGGTCCCGTATTTTCATGTCCGATACAGCATCACATTTGTCTCAGTCACCACCTCTGTGATATAGGGCTATAAATTTCTTTAGGCTATGCCAGTAATCGGTAAGATGTTTATGTTGAGAATATCTCTTGGCAATAATAATAATAATAATAATAATAATTTATATTTTCTTTGTATACAATTATTTTTTAGGTCTTCTGACTTTTAGTATGTCCAATCTAAAGCTTGGGACAAAATAACAACTTAGTAAATATTGTATTTGTTAATGAAATCAAGTTGGAGAGGGGTCTTTATATAGCACCAAAAGATCAAGAAAAAAACAAACAAACCCTAGCCAATGTTGTTTTGTTTGTTCATTTGTTTGTTTGGCTCTAGCTACTGTAGAAAATACATAGGCTTAATATTACAAACCTTGTAAACATCTATATTTCTTTATAGAATTCTTTCTATACTTTACATATAGAATATTTGCAAAGAAATTAGATTGTTTCTAAATATGCTTGCAACAAGGTATTTGCTGACAAGATGTCCCTTATGTACATTCAAAAGACACTGGGATTTTGTATTTTTATATGTTGTGCCAGATCCGTATTTGGTAACTTCAAATTTACACTGAAATTACTTTAAAAGCTCACACATTAGGATACAATGGACTCCAACTTGGCAGTCAATGAAGTGTCCCCCCTTCCTCTGTTTTGCTTCTCTTCTACTCTCAGAAGAACGCATTTCACAGTTTCCAGACTAACTCTATCCTTCTGTTATACAACTACTCCCTCAGCTTTAGCTACCTGGCAGTTCCAAATAATTGTGCAGCTGCCACCTAGTGGGCATGAGCTGTAATGACGTTAAGGAAACAGAACTCATTGAGATGGACGCAGTTCTGTTACTCCTAAAAGTAGGCATTTACTAAATACATAAATACATTTCACGATGGTGAAGCCATTTAACATAAAATTCTAGTCAAAACTGTAGAGAAATGTCTCAAACTTTTAATTCCTTTGTATTAAAATGTAAAAATTATCAAAACCACCATGAGGTGCAACTATGAACTTTTAGAATGACTCAAGCAAGGGAGAGGGCAAAAAGTGTCAGCATCAAACGCTGATGAAGACAATGAATCCGATGTACACTCATCGCTGTGGGGATGCAGAACAGTTCAACCACTCTGGAAGACAGACCGCGGCTTCTTATAAAGGCAGACATAGACATACTTGCCACTCTGGAAGACTGACAGCGGCTTCTTATAAAGGTAGACATAGAAATACCAGACACCCACAGTTACATCTCTACACACTTATTCCAAGAGAACTGAAAAAAGTATTTATGTAACATCTGCACACAAATGTCTATAGGAGCTTTGTTTGCAATAATCAATAGCTCGAAGACCACCAAATGTCCACCAAGTAATTAATGGATAAATGATGATCCATTGAGATACCTCAATCCAACCTAAACAAATGGATTATTGATATGCATAACAACACAGATGATTCTCAAGTGAGTTTCTGGAAAAAAAATCAGACTAAGTAGGATACAATTCCACTTGTAGAATATTCTGTAAACAAGAACCCCCCCTCAAACAACAATCAGCTTGGTGTCAGTGATGGGGGTATCAGACAAGGGGACAAATCACAGATAGGAATGACCTTCTGGTATAAAGGACTTGTTCTCTATTTTCTTTATTGATGGCTCCCATGATGATATGGTTTAAAAGTCTGTCAAAAGCCATGTGATTTGATATGTTGGAAAATGTGGCAATGAATGAAGGGAATTTTAAAATACTTCACAACAGGAGACAAAATAGTTTTAAATTTTTTTTTTATTACAATCACCGCAGAGCAGGAAAAGGGCAGTCAGGTATCCTGCATCACAGTTGTGTGAGACAAATGGAAAGAGGGTCAGACAAATCCAACATTAAGACCTGCCACATGGACCCATAGGAGACCCGGGGAAAACTGTCTTCAAAACTTTCACTGCCTAATGCTTTGTCCTCAGGTTTACAGGTTTATTCTGGTTTCTGACTCTGAGCTCCTCTGTTTGCTTATGGAGCAGTAGGCTATCGGCCGCTTTGTTAGATGACACACACATCCCAGTGAATAGCCTTTAATTATGTTTTCTGATTTTCCAAAATGTCCCTATAACTGCATAGTCTTGTGAGGAGGTCAAGTTGTTATTTCTATTTTAAAAGTCCTCTATGATCATAGAAGTTATACCATTTTAAAAATCTATTTTTTTTAATCCTGGGTTACATTATACAATAAGTAATCATGTACATTGATGAAAAATGAACTTTACTGTTAACCTTGATGTTTAATAGATTGTGTAGAATCAAATGTTTCATGATGTATTGTCAGTTCTTTTAAATAACCTAAAAATAAAAACAAATACAGCAAGCAAGTTGTAAGTTATAGAATAATGTAATAGCCCAGACCATAGAGGTCAGAAATGGGCCATGGTGACATTTTTGGGTTTCGAGGAGGATGGTCGTGTGTGTGTGTATGTGTGTGTGTGTGTGTGTGTGTGTACATATATACACCAAAAATGATTGAATAATTTACACCTTTAATTTATAGATTGCAAAATTGATTTATTTACCAAGGATAACTTTGTTGAGAAGTGCAAGATTTAATACTCCAAACTATTTCCAATATTTTATCACAGCATTATCTAAGCATCCATTTAGTAACTGAGATGCAGGAATGCCCTGGACTAAATTACTCCTGACAATACATATAGTGGTTTGCTTTTTCTAGAATAACCAGTGATTCTTAACTTTTTCAAACATCTGAATCTGGAATTTTGTATGCATGGCATCTGATAAGCTCTGTTCCTCCCTTTAAGTTTTCTTTTTTTTTTTTTTTTTTTTGGTTTTTCGAGACAGGGTTTCTCTGTGGCTTTGGAGCCTGTCCTGGAACTAGCTCTTGTAGACCAGGCTGGTCTCGAACTCACAAAGATCTGTCTGCCTCTTGCCTCCCGAGTGCTGGGATTAAAGGCATGCGCCACCACCACCCGGCTCCCTTTAAGTTTCTTAAAGACATCAATAATCCTATTATATAGTTTAATTGAAAAAATGGAAGTGGTTCTAGAGAAGGCAAGAACTTCATCAATTTGGAGTCTAGTTTTCAAATGGGAAGTGAGGACTTTTACTGTTTTCACTAAGAGCTCTTTGAAGTTCCCCAAGTTTAAAACATGTACAATGTGGCAATCACTTTTTTTTTCAATTCCATTTCACACTACAATCTATGATATTCTGTGTAACTCCGCTGTATGGATGAGAAAAGTTAGAGGTTTGATTGTACGAGGTACCATCGATGATCTAGGACATAGAAATAGTAAATCATTTGCTAACTCTTATTTCTGGGTATTCCCTGACTCCAATAGTATTTTCTGCATCTGATTTGAATTTTTTATGATAATAATTTTGCTCTCCATTTAATAGTAGACTTTTTATGACTAGCCACATTCCACATTCCAACTTAATATACATTAAGCTTTCGTGTATGATAAAGATTAATCTTTGGGCTGGGTGGTGGTGGCACAAGCCTTTAGTTCCAGCACCTGGGAGGCAGAGGCAGGTGGAACTTGTGAGTTTGAGGTCACCCTGGTCTACAACAGCTAGTTCCAGGATAGGCCCCAAAGCTACAGAGAAACCCTGTCTTAAAACAAACAAGCAAAAACAAAGCAAACAACAACAATAAAAGATTGATCTCTGAAAAGCATCATTCGTATTATGTATTATAGCATTTTGTTTATACTTTACATGAGATTTGACAGATATTTTTAAAAAAATGATTATGAAAATTGTTTAGGAATTTTCCATGGCTACCTCACCGAGGTCGTGCTGGAGCTGAGATTCAAGCCCAGCTCTTTGCAGTTTCAAAGATGTACTTTACATGGTAGATGCTCATCATGGTTTTTAGGATCCAAGAGATCTACTTTGAATCTCAGTTGCCCTGCCTGAAAAGTTAATTACAATTACTGTTTCCTTTCACATTGGTATATCAGTGTTAATGAAGGCATCTTATTTCTTCTTACATTAGATTGCAAGCATTGTGAATATACAGATTACTTTCTGGAAATTTTTGTTCTTTCAATTTCTGTTACTCAATACTTACCTAACTTTTTTTTTTTTTTTTGGATTTTTTTCGAGACAGGATTTCTCTGCAGCTTTGTAGCCAATCCTGGAACTAGTTCTTGTAGACCAGGCTGGTCTCAAACTCATAGAGATCCGCCTGCCTCTGCCTCCCGAGTGCTGGAATTAAAGGCGTGCACCACCACCGCCCGGCTCTTACCTAACTTTTTAACAGGGGCTTACTATACAGGGATTCATAAAGTGACTAAATAAATAAAATTAAATTATTGAATTATTGAATAAATCAAAACTGGGTGGAAGGTAGCTTTGTTTGGCAAGTTAGTTAATTTGTCTATCCATCTATTTATTCGGCATTCATTTGCAAATGAGTTACTGTGTTCTCCATTCTATGCCAGGTGCTGAGCTGTGGGTACACAACAATTTGGTTTATTCAAGGTGCATCCATTCTAATGAATCAATGTCTGTAGCAAACCAGGTGCTAACTCTTTTGACTATTGCACCTGACTGAGTTCTTGGCGTATGATGATGGAGAAGATAAGCAGAAGTGATCAGGATACTCACGAAAATTTGAAATAAATGGAAATTTTCTACTGCGATAGGGAGAAAGATACAATCTACCATGAAAGCTATGAAATCTACTATGCAGTGGATTTCAGCTTTCTCTGGTCTAATATAGATGAACTAGCACCTATGATTAAAAAACTAGAAGAGGATAATACAATCAGTTTCATCATTATACGAAATCACTTTTCACCTTTGAAGGTTAAAATGACACTGCTCTTCTATGGGATGAACGCTGCCCTACAAATAGTACTGGTCAGCTGTGCATCTCCACAGTGCCCTTCCTTCCCATGAGAGATGTGTCAGCGATAAGTTGGGCGATGTTCAAGTTTCAATATAGGGAATATTGAATCTCATTCATGCTGAAGGGCACGGATCACGTTATGGGAATATCAGTTAATGTCCTTTCAAACGTGTTCAGATAATTTTATGAATGAACACAATCGTGTGGGTCTAAGGGCTCAGAATAAAAGGCATCAAGAAGAAAGGGATGCTTGAAAGGATAGGGGAAAAAAAACTTATTTCATTGTGAGAGAAAGCAGAACATGGTAGATTGCTTTTTCCAGAGAAAAATCTCTCGACTGCTGTAAGAACAGAGCCTCAGCTCAGCCTTGATTGACCTACAGCCCTAACCACCTTCTGTGAGTTATTTACATTTCTCTTTTTGGTAGAAGGCTATCAAGTGAAAAGGATAAATAGTGAAAAATTAGCTGACTATAGTGAAGTACTCTTCAGGCTTTACTGACGACGTCAAGACATACACACATATACAGACACACATCTTCCTGATCGAATATATTGTATTTTCCTCACAGAACTTAAAGAAACACAGTGTGTTCTGTAGTTGCAGTGTTTCTCAGTGGACTTTACAATCCCTGTGGGACATGCCCTGGGCTTCTGAAAGTGTACTGATTACACTGTGTTCTCGGTATGTAGTGCAGGGGACAGGTGATTTTTGCATGACCTACTGCAAATGGAAAGTGTCACTATGTTGGCACAATTTCCCTATGCTTTAATCTGCTAAAGCAAGAAAAGACAGAAGTCTGTAGGGAGGATTTAGGTTCAAATTAGGAAGAGAAAGTCAACTCTCCATGCATTACTGCCTGTCTTTTAGTCATCAAAGAGCCTCAGGAGACTCAAAAGTGGATCTTGCTGCTCGTATAGAAATTTAAAGGTGTTTAATGCAAATCCAATTTTAATTCAGTCTTAAGGAAATACATAAGATTCAAAGCACTTTGTAGGTTTAAGAAGGAAGGGATCACTCCATGATACGGCATGAGCAGATACAGACACCTTCTTCTTCCTCTCTTTAAACTCTGTTATGTACCCAGCACACACTGGGTGAAGTCTCAGCTGACTGGCAGTGCACATGAGGCTTTCATGAACTGACCCAGCTTACTTTTCCTCTGCAGGCTTTAATATGCCAATGAGAGTAACTGCTGGCAGCACTGTCTTCTTTCCTTTTCGTCTTCTATCACTCCCTGAATTACAAACTAACTATAGTAGCTGGCATTTAGCCAGTGCCCCAGCCCTATTATTTAATAAGTTAATGAGTAGTCATATCCAGGTCTATCATGCTTTCATGCTGTCCTCTGTGTGGACCAACTGCTTAGTCTGATTAACATCTGTGAACTCACTATTTACAGCTTTCTCTGATACGGAGGTTCATTTTTCTTGTTAAGAAGGGGACAGTAATAGTACTTACTTCCTAGGAATTGTTGCAAGAATTCAAGTGGTTGAAAGTAAAGTGTTAAAATTAGATAAAAATTGTGCCTACGTGAGTGAGGGGCATAAATGTGTGCCACATGCATGCTTGCTGTCAAAATTGAGTACCACCAAGTACAGAGCAGAATAATTGCTAATGTATATGAATGAAGGAAAGCCATGGGAGAGTCTTTGCCCAAGTGGAAAATCTTCACTTGGAAGAATAAGTTGGTTCTTGGCAAATAGAGCTCAAGGAAACTAGGTAAAGGAAAGTCATTATCCAAGAAACACAAGAGTTGGGTAGGTTTTAATTGTAGGGCATCTATCATCCTCCTACCCCCGACATACTGTCATCAGAGAGCCAAGTGCTTGAAAATGTTTGGCAAGCATCATTGCTGTTAATTTAATTCCTTTCTCTTATACTGCCTCTCAGTTTCACCTGTGGGAACCAGTAAAATAATGAGATGAAATGAAATTGCAGGTCTGTGATCGCAGAACCTGGGAGGTAGAAAGAGGAGATAGGCCACAGGCAGTAATCTGTCTCTATGCAGAGAGTTTGAAACCAGCCTGGGTTATAGGAGATACCCTCTCAAATGCAGCTCCCTCTGCAAACAGAAGAGGTGGAAATTTCAGGTTTGTAATGTCTATAGGAAGCACGAGAAGCTGCAAACTGTAGGTAGACTTTATGTGCCTAATAAGTAATGTAGGAGGGTTCTTCTGTATTTCTGTGTTTTCATTGGTTAAATAAAAAGACTGCCTGGCCTGTAGGATAGGACACAGCTTTTAGGTGGGTGGAGTAGACAAAACAGAAGGCGATGAGAGAGAAGACACTGCCAGAGACCCCATGATGCTCCGGCCTGAGATGGACACTGAATAGAGTCATGCCAGTAAGCAACAGTCAACTGGTGATACATATTATCAGAAATGGGTTAGTTTAATATGTGAGAGTTAGCCAAGAAAGGGCTAGAGATAATGGGCCAGGCAGTAATTTAAATGAATACAGTTTTCGTGTGGTTATTTCAAATGTAAGCTAGGCCAGAACAAAAGGCTGCGCTACTCTCAGGTGCTGGGAACAGAGTCCCGCACCTTTTACTACAAATAAGTAAGGAAAATTATGTAATAAATGCATCAAAAATCAGTATCTGCCATGGAATATAATATAAACCTTCCCTGGGTTCAGACTACCACTCCCCTCCTCCATGGATCCTATACAAGATTTTGGAGGCAGTCATTATACAGATATAGCTCACAATGTATATGTAAAGTAGATTTTCTCAAATAGTAATACTCTTAAACCGAATTCCCCTATAAAATTGAAAATATTTAAAACAGTCATATTGAAAATCTTGAGTTTGGTGGACTGTTTGCTGTATCTGCAACACTCACTGGAAGACTCACCTAGCCTGAGAAGTGTGGGTGAGTAAGCAGAAAGTGTTTCCTTCTTGTGCTGTCCTAACATGGGAAGGTGTGAAACGGTGTCCTGCAGGTGATGCTGAGGGCATGCTCAGAGCTATAGTAAATCTGAATCATGCTCTCAATTAGTGGAATAGGACAGAGTGTGGTCATGGCAATGTACCTCTACACTCGATGAGGGTAAAAGATGAAGAGAACAAGAGAA
This sequence comes from Dicrostonyx torquatus, assembly GCA_028555095.1. Classification (NCBI taxonomy): domain Eukaryota; kingdom Metazoa; phylum Chordata; class Mammalia; order Rodentia; family Cricetidae; genus Dicrostonyx; species Dicrostonyx torquatus. The sequence continues at coordinate 1,845,602 of JAQHUG010000251.1, read as the reverse complement.
GCCCGACACAGGCATAGGGAAACTGATTTGACCCCAGAGATAGAACAAAACCACTAGTGGAGGGATAGCCTGAAAAAGGCCAGCTTTGTTAGGGCAAATACTGAACAGGGGCTCAGCACCCAAGAATCTCTAACTCATACAGAGGGACACAGCTGTAATACTGTGTGTGGCTGTTAAGTTCTCTTTTCAGACTACTATGGTACATCCATGTTTTAGCAGGCAGGTTGTTAGCATGAGAATGCAGTATTAAATAGACAAAGGCCATGTTTGTGAGGGAATTAGTAAAATAATGGGATAGGATTAAATTATCAGGGCTAAGTATATTGATAAAAGAACAATTGGCATATTCATGAACTTGGGCTAGAGAAAATGAGTGATAAGTATTTTCATCAAAATAGGGCACAACCTAAAAGTCATAAGTTTGGGTTAGATTTCTCCCCATCTTCTATCACAGAACTCTGTTCTCTCATCATAATTCTGAATGCCCTCTTACAACTGACTGCTCAGATTTCCTGCTGTGAATGCCTATCTCTAAGGGATAATCTCATGTATGTCACATTTCCCATGATGACCTATGGCTTCATTTGGCACCTAGAAATGAAATAAAGACTTGCCAGATGATAAGACAAATAACTAAGCAAAGTTACACAAGGTCTCCTTAGGGAATTTCTCTTCACATTTATCGACAGTGCATTGGAAAAAAGCATCAAAGAAAGAAGCAAAATCAAGGTTGACCAGATGGCTTAGTGTAAAGGTGCTTGCCACCAAGCCTGCTCTGAGTTTGATACCCAGGATCTGCGTGATGGAAGGAGAGGACTGACTCCCCCAAGTTGTCTCCTCATCTCCACACATGCATCTTGAATCTCACAGGCACACACGTACACAGAGTAAATAAAAGTTAGTAATTTTTAATTCAGAAATATTATTGCACTCCTTACTTTAGATAAAAATAAGAAATCTGCGAGATGTGTGTGTGTGTGTGTGTGTGCATGTATGTGTACAGGTGCATGCTCTCTAGTGTTCACCTCTAAAGGATCTTGCATGTTGTAATTTATTATATTAATATATTATCTCTTTGAGATGGAATCTCTCACTGAACTCAGAGCTCACCATTTGGGGGCTAGGCTCGTTGGCCAGAGAGCTCCATGGTCTTGCTCTTTCCATCACTTCGCTACCTTCTACTCTCCCACCTCCCTACACATTCATGTGCACATATCTGTTTAAGAAAAAAAATGCATTGCTTCAATTCCAAGATCCAAAGGAGGAATCTGATTAGCCATTTTGGTTCAGGCATAGACTGAATTTGCATTATAGTATGCAACCCAAGAGGACTTGCATACACACATGTCTTGGAAGGAGGTACAAGAAACAACAGCCAGAACAGAAACCAGTACAATAGAGAAGGAAGGACAGATACGGAGTCAAGCAAGCATTTCCTGTGGCTAACTAAGAAACTAAAAACATCTTCAATAGGACGCACATCCCCAAGTTAGCCCACACTAGAACATAGGACCAGCTGCACATTAACTGCTGTCAGTCATTTGTTGATGGCTCACATTTGGAATGACAGCCCCCTGGCACTGCGGGCTTGTGGTAGACCTTATAACAATCCTTTCCTTCGGCTTTGGAAAAGTTCTTAGGCAAAGAGATGCTGCCACTGGTGGTTGCAGGTTGGTGATGCCTATCTGCTTTCCCTGACCACTTTATGTGTCCACCAGACTCAAACAGACAACTGAGAGAGAATCACAGAGCTTGTATTAATCATGGAATTCTAATTGGTCTAGCAAATACTTATCTCTAATAGTTTCTTTCCTGTTGCTGTGAGCAAACACCCAGAACAAATTCACTTAAAGAAGAAGGCATGTATTATTTGGCCCAATAATGATAGTTGTAAGTTAGTGTCCCTCTTGCTGGAGCATTCACAGTGGCAGGGCCTTGAAGCATTTAGTTACCTTGTACCTGAGTCAAGAAACGCAGAGCGATGAGTGCTTATGCTCAGCCAACTCCTTCCTTTTTATACCTTCTAAGACCCTAGTTCAGGGGATGGCACCACGTACTTTTAGTGTGGATTTTCACACCTTAATAAACTGGATCAGCATGATCCCTCACAGGAACGCTGGAGACTAAATAATCCCTCACAATTGTGGCTGGTGGACTGGCCTGTCTCTGGGGTTATTGCAGATCCCATTAAACTAACAGTTCACATTAATTGTCAGGTCTCAAACAGCATATTCAATAGTGGGTATAGGGCTCAAGAGGATACAATGTTACCTCTGTAACTTAGGGACACATATTATCTCAGAAGAGGAAGTTAGAAAATCATTTAAATACATAAAGAGGATTATGATAGACATATGCACAAAATGCTGTGGAAACATTGTTAAGTCACTAAGAGAATGTTAAAAGGGGGTGCAGATCATCACCTCCCTATTAGAAGTATAGATTAAAGCACTAATCTCTCTGAAACACCTGTTTCCTGGTTTGTTTGTTTGTTGTTTTTATTCCTATTTTTTCCTCTTCTAAGAAGAAGCAAACTCCAATGTTTTTGTAAATATGTATCATTTGCCAACTAAGCCAATTTACTAAACAGTTTATGAAGACATGTTGTCTGTCTTCTCCCCCGAGTCTTCATAAGGGCAGAGAAACCCAGCAGGTCCATTAGAAGATGCAATAGGATGAAGCTGAATCTATCACAATTATGATTCAGTTTACATATCATCCTTGAACAGACATTATTCCTTTATGTATAGATTCGTTCTCTAGAGCATAGTCCCCAGGTACAGAAAAGCAAACGTTACTGTGAACACAGATACTGACTAGTGTTAGTGCTGGCTGTTGATCTAAATCCTCAGGGAAAGGAGAGACCTGTGTGTGAGGCCCAGGATACCAAACTGAAGCATGTTTTGTAAAAGACTGCATTAAGGGTGGTAAATCACTGTGAAAACTTGGGAGAAACAAAACCAGCACATTTCCTCTCATGTGAAAAATCCACTATGCAATAAATCCACTGTACCTCAAACAGGAACAAAGACCCTTAAAGATGTAATGCTATAGAAACTATCAAAAGTATTTAATGACGTAATGCTATAGAAAGTATCAAAAGTATTTAACGACATAATGCTATAGAAAGTATAGTAACACAAGGCAAGTGGCAAAAGTATTCAGAAGTACATCACTATGTATGTATTTTGTTCAAAGATGATAACTGGATTAACTGAAATTGCTAGAGTTAAAAGTGAGCACTTCCGCCTAGATTTCTTAGCCATGGTGTGTATGGTACACACATTAATTCCACTTAGATGTCTGAGTCTAATGCTGCCTCGTGTATATACTAATATCCCAAAATGTGAAAAAAAATCCCAGCCCTAAAACTCTCTAGAATCCAAGAACGACCTTCAAATTGGAAATGGTCGGCATGGAAGATTTGATCACAAACCACACCCTTAATAGTGAGACCCAAGCTCATTCTTAGCTATCCCAGGAGGAGAAAGGCTTAACCATTATTACAGAACAAGAATACCTCTTCCCCACACATTACCATTTAGAACACCTAAGAATTGTATGTTTCTATAAAATAAAAATAATCTGAGGAATAGACCTGGTCAGTCATCCTCATCAACTTAGACCATGAAACCCAATATGGACAACGCCAACAGAACCGCCATATGCTGGCTGCCCATACATGCTTCATCATTATGAGGGCATATATTTCATTTTCATTTTTTCAATAGAATAATCTAACACCTATACTGAGAACTACAGTCTACTAGGAATTGTAGGATGCTGCGTCTAACACATCTCACTGAGAAATTGCATCGTTTCCCCCAATTTTAAGCTGTTGTTAGGGTATATTTATCATTCGGTAAAAAAGGAAGGAAAACTTGTGGCTGCTCACGATATGATTTATATGTACTAACATTCACAGAGGGTACTCTATCTATTTCTTTGATAAGAAAAATTATGTGTATTTTTCAAAAAGCCAGAAGGGTTTTAAGCAAGTCACCCAAATGAATACAAAATAAAGGAACTGAGATGCAAAACCAGGCTCACCTGGCTTCAGATACCTCTTACTCCACATCATTTTAACATAGATCAGCAGCTTGCACATCTAGTATTTTTGAGGGGACATATTCCCCGTAATTATTATGTACATTTAGAATTCACACAAGGTTCTTGGTTTGCAAGGAACTTTGCAATCATTGATTTCTTCCTTCTCTGTGTTGTGGTAATACAGCCTTCCATAAAGACTAGGAAACAGAGGCGTAGAAAGGTATCCCTTGATTATAGTCATCAAACATAGACTACAAATACATATATTATTTTGGAAACTTAGGATGTTTCAAATTTTCATTAGTAAAATGACTTTTGTAGAATCCCACATATTCCTACCATTATGCAATAATCTATACTAACAATATATTCCCTGACTACTACATGTATTTTATATTTTTACAGCATTTTGGTAGTAATGTGTATTGATAAAGCATGTTATATATTTTATTAAATTATATTTTATATACAATAAAATTAGAGTTTCTATCTAAATTATAATTTTGAAGAGAACAATAGACTTATAGTCTAACATAGTAACTTAACTAACTTGAACAATTGATTCTTATGATAAAACCTTGTATATTCATTCTGGCCTATATATAAGAGATTATTCTTTCTTTCTGTTTTAGATATTTTTTCATGTCTGTTGACTTACTTTACCTAGCCACAATAAAATATATATGCTAATGGTCTCAAGATCTGTGGGGTGAAATGCCACAACTCAGTTCCTACAGAGAAACTGGCAAACATAACAGCAGATTTTCACTTCTCAAGAAGAAAATGAATGTGACGCGCAGCAAGTGTTCTTTGGCTACCATCAAGATAGAAGCATTTACTGTTCTCTAACAGTCTCTGAGCAAATACTCTTGTAGCTTTCAGCAAACATTTACAAAGACCTTATATTAGGTAGAGAATTTGTTTTGGATCAAAGCTCTGCCCAAATCAGAATGAATGTATGATCAATTACATCTTTTAGAACATACATTGTGAAATATGGCACCCTTTCAGACTTTTCAAAGCTTTACTCTACTCCTTGAATTTGACTTCATGTTTTAAATCTAGCTTGTGGTTATAGCCTTGTGGTAATGGCAAAAGTCATTCTGGAGATGCTGTGAAGATTTGAAATTTGTAAGTCCAATGAAATTGTTCTTTTCCTAATATCCAATACAATATTAGGACCTACTTTACTGGTTTCTTTAGATAGTATTTCTAAAAAAAAGTTTGGGTTCATAGTGAAGCAAGATATATATAAAGCACTGCCTAGTTATGGCTGACCCTATACATGCTCAAAATTTGTCATCCCACACCTACCTGACTGGTGCATTTATGAAAACTGAGAAGCTTACATGGTCACATCATAATTACGGCAGCCCCCAGTTTACACCAGGGCTCACTCTTGATGCTCTACAGTCTGTATGTTTGGGCAATGATATTTGTCTTCAGAGTATCAGGCAGTGTGTTTTGACTGCTCTAAAAAATGGTCTGTCCTTTGTTTGTCAAAATTTTATGTACTCAGTGACCTCTATGATGTCTACATAGTTTAACTACTGTCTACGTAGTATTACTGATTGTTTTACAAGGCCTGATATCGGTAAGGATTATTAAAATGACTGTTCTAGAAAATTACATTGCATTATTTATTTAAAAACTTTCCTACATATAAGGGGTTTCCCTTAATTTGGTGGTGTATATTGCTGATTATTCATTTAGTAGAATCAAACATTTTTATATAACTTTATTATCCGTTCTCTCTGCTTCTACCCCCCATATTTTTTTCTCTCTTCCTATTCAGTTCAAACCTTATCCCATGGGATGGTGGCATGAACATTTAGGATGGGTCTCCTATCCTCAGTTAATTATCAGTGGAAACACTTTACGGGAACACCGGAGGTGCATCTTTTCGGTGATACTAAATCGAGCTAATTTGTTAAGAATAGCTATCATAAATGTGACTGCCAGTGGGGACTGACTGAGAAGCCAATGATAATGGCACCGGGACCTAGCTCTTCTGCATGTATTGGCTTTTTGGGAACTTATTCTATATGGATGCACATCTTCCTAGACCGAGATGGAGGGGGGAGGGCCTTGGGCTTCCCATAGGACAGGGGATCCTGCCCCATCTTAAGGAAGCAGGGGGAGGGTGGTGGGGTAGTGGGGGAGCGGGAGGGCCGGGAACAGGGGAGTAAATGTAAATTTTTTTAACAATAATAATAATAAAAAAAGATTCACATTACTTTTAAATCATAGCCTTATACCCTTTGTCCTCAAAAGCTCAAAGCCATCTCTTGATGCAAAATGTACTTAGTTCTTCTCTGAGTATCGGGATTCCTAATAGAACCAGCAGCTAGCATCTCTCCCGAGGCGCAAGGCAAGCCTCCAGCTGCAAGATCTTGCAAAATCAAAATCAACTCTCATACTTCCAGTTTGTAAGAGCACAAAGCAAGCATTCTCATTTCAAAAGCGAGGGATGGGAGAACTGTTAGACCAGACCACACCCAGCAGAACAAGCGTCAAACTCTTCAGCTGCGGTGTCCTGCACTCCAGGGTTGCGCGCGCAGCAACTGAACTTCCGTGAAGTCGGGGAGCCCTGCCCATCAATTTCCGCCACCCTCAGCACATCTCTCCTGGACTGACTTCACTTGTAATCTCTACGTCATGGTCCTCATATCCCCAACATGCAGCTGTCTCGGCGGCAAGTATGGCTTTACCTCCACAGTGTCACACCCTGGCCTCTCTTGGCCTCTTTGCAGAGATTTTGCCTCTTCTAAACCTTTGCCTTGCTTCGGTGTCTCTCTAGAATCTTGGCGAAACCTTCTGCGACCCTGCGATACCATATGGATAACACTGCTTAATTCTGCTGCCCGTGAAAGGCACAACAGGGAACTTTCCCACCATTTCTGGGGTGGTATTTGTGCACCTAAGTGGCCAAGCCTGGAAACCCACTATTTTGTTTGTGTAAGAGCAAAACAAGCAAACCAAAAGCCTCTCAGGGCTTTCTGCTAAGTCGCTCGCATTTTAATTGAATTTCCATCTTCACAAATTGAAGACTTTGATGGGGGAATCTTGCCTTTCCGTCTCCTCTTCCATCGTAGGCCTCAAATCTAACAGGGCTGCTATCTTTAACAATGACAGCTTCTTTCTGCCCAGCTGTGCGTGCAACTTTAAACCAATTTTCAGGCCGTCCCTCACCGAGCTGCAGTTTTTATGTATGTCCTTCTGACTACAGTTTTGGTGAAAAGCAGAAGCTATAACCATGCCACAGCCTGGATGCTACGTTGTTTCCCCAAGTCCTTTCACTAAAAGCATACATTTAAATTTATTTTTAAGATTGTAATTTAATTACATGTCTTCCTTACTCTTTCCTCCTCCTTAACCTTCCCATATACTCCTCCCTGCTCTTCAAATCCACAGTCTCATTTCTCATCTATTGTTATTGTATGCATTTATGTACTCATATATAAATATGAGATTACATAAATGTATATAATTCCTGTAGTATACATAAAGCCTATTGTGTTGACATGCATATATGTACTTATATATAAAGACATAGTTTCTAAATATAACTTGTTGCATCCATACACTGTTACCTGTATGTATGTTTTCAGTGTCTGTTTGACCCTGGACAACCAATTGACATGTTCTCCACTGGGGAGGGCCATCTCTATGCTCCCAGTTTTTCTTAGCTCCTTGTAGTGCTTTCACCGGTTTCAGGCCTTGTGGGCTCGTCCTCCTTCCGTTTGGCATGTCCATTGGTATCGCCCTTGTTTAGCCTCACTCAGATTCTCAGGATTTGGGCAGAATGCAGATTCTTTGCCAGAATGTAACATAAATGGCTTCCCGTTCAATATTTGATTGGGTCAAGTTCGCCTCTAAATCCTTATGGGTCCAGCCTCCACTGTCTGCATTTCTCTTAGGACCCTAGTCTTCTGAGTTCCCACTCAGCGGCCTATCGAGTTTTGTTTCTGCATCCCAGGGATTCTCTGGTCATAGCTCCCAATTTGTCAACAGCTGTCTCACCTACCAATACAGAAGGTCTGGAAACCATAAGGTCAGGCTTAGCACATCAACAGTCCTAATTCTGGCTCCAGTTTTACATATTTGATTCCTTTTCTCTTTGCTGCAACAACAAATGCCGACAAAAAGCAATGTGAAGATGGAGGGCTACTGTGGTTGGTTCGTCATGCTGAGGAAGGCACTGCAGCCAGAGTACAATGGCCGCATCGTGTCCGCAATGTGAAGATGGAAGTCTACTGTGGTTCGTCATGCTGAGGAAGGCACCGCAGCCAGAGTACAACGTGGCTGGCCGCATCGTGTCCACATATAGTGGGACTTAGTTTTCCTTTCTTCGTGTATGCTCTGTGCCGAGTTCTAGTTGGGTTAAATCAGATCTAGTATGGTCACTACTGCCTACTTTTCTTAGCGCTGCTTTTTTGACTTCCTTGTTTCTCCAGGCTTTAGTAGAAGTGGAGTTGTACATGGTTTGGAGCTTTTTCTCAGGACTGAGATGACGACTCAGTCCTTAAGAGAACTTGCCGCTCTATCTTGAGAGCTCAGATCCAGTCACCCACTGTGTGGTTCACAAATACCTTAACTCCTGCTCCAAGGTGATGTCCTCTCCTGGCCTCCCTGGACATCTGCACACTCACAAATAATAAAAACTTATTTTTTTTATAAAACAGAGACATTTTTCTCTTTTCATAGGAATCATTTACAACATCAAACCAATGACTCGAGTCATGAACTTATAAATTCTTCAAATCTATTTTTAGTTCTTGTTTGCCTCTTCCCTGGCCTCCTATGTAGACACTTAACTCTGTCTTCAACATCCCTGTTTACATGTTTTATAGTTTCTACAAACTTATGAGAAAAAAAAACTTTATTACCAGCCTTTCCAAGACCCCAAACAGGATTAAGCCTAGAGGCTTTATGTCAAGCTCTGCTACATTCCGTCATTGCTCATATGCCTATGCATGCTTCCAATTCAGACCATGCTACCTTGTCACTCAGGTACTTCCTCATCTACCTGCAGCAGCACTATATCCAGTTCCATCTCCACCTGTCAGCCAGAAAGATGTATTTTGAAAGGGAAATTAACATCAATAGCTTCCCCAACTCCCAGGATGGACTCCCTCTTAGCTCTCATGTCCCGATCAAACCAAACTGCCTTTACTGTTTGTTACAAAGCCAAGTTCATTTCTGCCAAGGAAACTTAATAAACCAAGCGCTGTTGGCTTATTTGCTCATATTTACTCATGGGAAAAGATGAAAGCTATTTACTTCTTCAGGTCTTTGCTCAAAAACCCTTCCTGAGAAAGGTATTCCCAGAGCCCCTTAGATAAATAAGCCACAAATGGCCTTCAATACTCTCTACTGGACAGCCTTAGTTGAGAAGAAATGCGGTACTTTATGTGCGTAGTCATACTTTATACTTTTCCTGATTCGTGGGTTTGCACAGATGCTCCTGTATAAAGCAACACTTTGTCCTGTTTTGATTGCTCTATCCCAAGTATTTAAAACTGCGTGTCATGAAGAAGTACATATGATCGAGTGAATGAAGGAAACTAAAGAGGTTCGATCGTGAAGCCTGGAGCTCTCAGCAAATGAGAAATTGATCTCAGACCACGTTAAAACTCTGCACTTTCTTCTCTCAGCAGTTGCCTTCGTGTTTGTGTGGGGTGTGTGTGTGTGTGTGTGTGTGTGTGTGTGTGTGTGTGTCTGTGTGTGTTTTCCTGGTATCTACCATGATTCCCTTAATGATGTATTACTCACAATATTTGATACTATGAATTATTTTGGAAGAGAAAGTGACATAAGATACTCTGAAACTGAAATAGAGGAGAGTTACTGCATCCTGCATTCCCACACTCTGTCACTCAAACCAAAGAAAGAAAATCAACTGAACTAATTTGATTCTTAACAAAATCAGGTTTAGTTATCCTTTTGTTTTGTCTTTAATTCGTTTTTCCTGTATCTTCATCTTTCCTAAGGAAATGTTCTCTAACACAATGCTGTCACACATAGTCACAGTGTGACCAATTATCACTCATTATGTGTTATTAAATGTATATTTTGTTTACTTTAAAAGCTAATTAGAGTATATTCGTGAATATCTATAAAAATTTGCTTTTACCATTCTTTGTCATTTCTTGAATCATAGCATTCACAAAGTGACATCTACCCAAATCACTGTCTTGCTGTGCTTCAGCTAGTGATCTGGCTGTGCACCTGAATCTGAAGTTCTGGGTGAATTTCATAGCTCCCTCACCCACACACGAGAGAGAGAGAGAGAGAGAGAGAGAGAGAGAGAGAGAGAGAGAGAGAGAGAGAGAGGCCAGCAGAGAGAAAGAAAGAGATAGAGACAAAGAGAGAGACATACACAGTGTGTGTATTTTCATAATCCTTACTGATTTGTGAAGAATCCTTCCAAGACATCACTGCCTGAGCAGGGTGTTTCCTTTCTTTTAAAGGGTAGGATTTCTGTTCTAAACATGTCCCCTTTACTCCTTGATTATCATAAATAATGTCTATCATTTTGTTGTTACCTGGAAACTTAGCAAAGTCACAAAAGCTCTGTGTCTTTGTTTCTCTGTGTTAAAAACTAGGATGACATACTTGTTGTTTCGAGATTCATTTCAGACAAAGTATGAATGCTGAGTAGCTAAGCAGTACTGATGGTGGTGGCTAATTCAGGTTGGTCCCTCCTCTTGAGCATCTTAGTACTGATGGTGGTGACTAATTCAGGTTGGTCCCTCCTCTTCAGCATCTTAGTACTGATGGTGGTAGCTAGTTAGGGTTGGTCGCTCCTCTTAGTGATTCATATTTGCTTAGTTGTCATTTTAGAGACCTTTCATGTGAATGCAGTTGCGAGTAGAAATGGGAAATTAATTTGACCATCGGTTCCTCTAAAGTATAAATAACTGTCCTCTAATTATCTTCTCCATACCTGCTTGATTGCTGGCATTCCTTCTGCCATCATTTAAAGAAATATTACCAAGAACAAAGAAGATCTTGATTTAATTGGGTGCTACAATGTCTGGGTTGAGTCTTGTAGGATTTATCTTTCTCACTCCTCGAATCCCGAAGCCCAGAAGCTGCTAAGCAGTGTTAATTAGGTACTAGAGCAAAGTGGATTGTGGATAGGTGTCCCGCGCAACCGTCTCGCCAGCAAGAACGACGTGGCACACAAGGATCCTTCTGCAGTATGCTTTAATGCTTCTTGAGAGGGAGAGCATAAGCTTCCAGAGCAGAGACCCAGAGGCAGGGAAACCCTTCCCTTAAATAGAGGCTTCTCCTCGCCTAGGACGTGTCAGCCCCTGGTTGGCTGCAACCCATCGCACATGATGACGCCACGGGATAGGCGGGATGGGACGAGGTGGAAAAACCCTTCGCATATGCGCAATGCACTTGTTTAGTACTCGGGAACACAGGATATGGGCGCCATCTTGTAATGGTGAATAGCGGGCGCGGCTCCCCACAGATAGGGTCTTCTTAACAACATTGTACACAAAGTGAGGCAGCAAAGCCACAGGGGTTACATCATCCAGTGTCTGCTACAGGAGTAATTTAAAGTCCTTGACAAACTATGGCTTCCTGTTCGATTTTATGTCTTCATGAAGTCAAAGTATGTCATATTCCCACAAAGCACCATGGTTGGTATGATTGAAATGGCAAATGATAATGATAACAGCCAGTTTTAGAGATTTGCAATCCTGGGAGAGTTAGTTCCATCATAATATGGTTGGTATGGTAGATTTTAGTAATTTTATGAACATAAAATATTTCTTTATGAATGTATAACTTATATACAGCAGTTTTCCCATTAAAGAATTAAGCAAATTCTTGAGAAAAAGAAATTTTCTTTTTTTAACTCAAGAACCGAAAGACTTAAGCCAGTGACTTGAAGATCTTAACTCCAAGTCTTAATATTGTGTTGGGATCCGGTATCCAGCCGCTGGTGTCATGTGACACTTCGTGACTGGTCCCTCTTCTTGGCTGTTTGAATGAAATACATTTCTTTGAATACATCCTTATTCAGTAGTTCATTCAGAACATGTTTTTTCTAAACACCCACTGTATGTAAGCACTGTTCCCGGGGTAGTATTTCACAAAGCAATACAAAGACACACCACAGTCGCTGCCGCTGTGACCATTCTGGCCGGCACTGATTGAATGTTGTCAGTCCCACGACAAGCCTGGTGGAGTTCTAGACACATAGTGGGAACAAACAGCAGGAGGAAGGTGGAAAGACTGAGACTGATTTACTGCCTGGGAGGAACCCAGTCTGAAGTCTTAATTTCCTTAATTCAGTATAGGAATTATACAAATATGCACATCCCAGGGTTGTTATAAGGGTTATAGAGGTTGCTTGGAACCCCTAGGTTCTAGTGATGGACCTGGATTCATTGAGAGGTACAGAAGCTATGTTTTTACATTAACTATGTACAAAACATGTTTATATGGTGGGAAAGATACATGGCATAGTGTTCACAAAATCCGGGAATCTGGAAGGGACAAGGTTTATTTGAAGGGCAATAGAAATTCTAGTGGGCAGAACGTAGCAACTGTGTATGCTGCAAAGCTCAGAAGATCATTTCAAGTCTTCCTCTGCTACTTCTTTAAGCTAATACCAAATCTGGCATAACGTTTTCCTTATTTCTTCAAAGGTGATCTTTGACCTTTCAAAGTCCTCTTGAAAGACAAGTATTTTAGAAATGAGAACACTGACCTTATAGAGGGCCGAGTGAGCAGGTCCATGGAGCTTACTTGTAGGCTGTTAGCCTTTGTTCTTTTACTGTATACGAAATCAAAAATAACCCCCAACACACACACACACACACACACACACGCACGCACGCACGCACACACACACACACACACACACATTCTTGGGAATGAGGAACCAGCACTTAGTCGTGCATCAGATCACTCTTAGAACAGTGCACTCCAACAAAAGGATAAACTAGGAAGTGAATATATGACATGCTCATGTTTATAGTCTCCGATAGCACATAGTAGTGGCTCAATGAAAATGTATTCAGTAAGTAAACCTGCAAATGTGTGCTCATCCCTCGGGGAAAAAGGCTTATAAAACTTTACAACGCTGATCATTATTTCACTGTTCTCAGTATCTCCTTGTGGCTATTGGTATAGACGCTGTATTAAACACACACACCTATAACAAGCGGAGAGAAAGAGATACAACTCTCGATTAGACTCCTTCAAGTCTCTTATTTAGAAGGAGGTAGTGAAGACCAGCTGGCTTGTGTGGGGCCCTAGAAGAAAGTGCTGGGCAATCTGATCAGTACTCTTCTCCCAGACATCTTAGCTCTGACACCGGGCAAGTTTCCTGGCATCCCGATGAGCTAGCCCTGCAGCTGTGCAGTCGAGAGCAGATGTTACCCTGTCAGGTGTCTTTGATTCTACTTCAGAAACCACAGGAAGCTGGTTGTAGAGAAATCACCAGCACTGTCGGAACAGGGGGACGACAGCCTACACTGTGCTCTCACTCATAAAGGAGGCATGGCACTCAGCCTCGTTTTGGGGGTGGGGGAGGTGATGAGCCTCTACACTGGAGGGACGGAAGCTGGCTGCTGTCTGCTACCCAACTCCTTCTGTTCTGCTTTGTAGCTGACAATTATTGCAATGTTTGTACCATCATTCATTTAGATATAAATTTTCTGATGACAAAAGGCATATATATATATATATATATATATATATATTTGGTTTTCGAGACAGGGTTTCTCTGTGGCTTTGGAGCCTGTCCTGGAACTAGCTCTTGTAGACCAGGCTGGTCTCGAACTCACAGAGATCCACCTGCCTCTGCCTCCTGAGTGCTGGGATTAAAGGTGTGCACCACCACCGCCCGGCCAAAAGGCATATTCTAACCATCTTGAAAATCCATCACCTGAATCAGTGTATAAAACTATGTGCTGTATAATAGTTTTAGGTTTCAGTGATTTGAACTAAATTCACACATAGGGGCATGAGGGATGGAGAAGAGAAAGAGGCGGCCAGGGAGATCTGAAACAATATTTACTGTGTACCTTGGCGCAAGGAAGTGTTCTATTATGGCATTTCAGTATATTTTTATAGCAAGTCTATCTGTTTGGTGATAGTGTTGCCACTTTGTTGTGAAAAGGGTTGAGCTGTCTAAACAGATTGCCCGCAAGCACAGTCCTAAGTGTGTTGCTGAGCTGGAATTCAAATCCCTGTTCACCTGGCAGCAGAGGCTGTGTTTTTTTTCTCATGCCTCATAATTACTGCTTCCTTTGAAGCAACAGCCTAGATTTACTTCTCTCACGGTAAATGCACTTCTACAGTAACCTCAGTCTGAATATGTGAACAGGTTATGTGAATATGGATGAAAAATTATGTAATTTAAACATAATGGCAATGTTTCTAGTAAATTGCATGGTTTTTTTTCTAGTAAAAAAAGGAAATTGCATTCATTATCATAGCTTTCTGGAACACTTTATCCATTTGTGTGCTTGCAAGTTTATTAATTGAAAAATCAATTTAAATGTTTATTCTTTTTTTTGGTTTTTCGAGACAGGGTTTCTCTGTGGCTTTGGAGCCTGTCCTTGGAACTAGCTCTTGTAGACCAGGCTGGTGTCGAACTCACAAAGATCCGCCTGCCTCTGCCTCCCGAGTGCTGGGATTAAAGGCGTGCACCACCACCGCCCAGCTTTAAATGGTTATTCTTATACCGCCAGATGCAAGTGTCATAGGGAAACTGTGAGTGGCCTTGTCAAACGAAGGATTGGCCCAACTTGTTTATAGTAAACCAAAGACTTTCCGCCGACAGTAATAGTGTGTGGACTGACTGTGCACTTTTGCTTGGATTTTATAATATTCAAAAATATATTTCCACAAAGTTACCGGGTCAGCTTGCAACTAAACTCAAAGACCATATGACTGCCACCATCCTTCTTCCCCATTTGCTCTTAATGGAGTCCAGTACTCCTACTTACTGTGTAAGTATATATAACATTCTCACTTCGAGGGAGGCCAAGCCAATGACTGACAAAGAACCTGAAGTCTTGTATTAAGTCAATTTTGGTATTTGTGGCCAACGGATATTGTCGTTAAGGGAACCTTGAGTTGAAATTTCTGTAGCCTGCAGCTGCCTAGACTAGGGGACAAATGGGCTAGTTCACATCACCACTTTTGTCCATCGCATTGTGATACAGAACTCTTTGGAGTCTATCTTATCAGATCTTTTTCTATCCTTCTTGTTTTGCAGTTGTAAAAGCAGAAGTGAGTGGCAGAGGTCAGACACTTCGTCTGACTTACATTTCAACTAAGTATATTGACAGTTTGATTTCTAATGCAAAAATTGAAATTTTTATGAATAAAAAATAAAATTGAATTTTATGCTTTTTCAATCTGATCTGGCCTAGGCTAAAAGAAGTTCAAGAGCAGAGCTAAGATCACCTCGAATTCCTAATCTAAAATAATCGGCTATCCTAATTTCTGGCTTCATACAATAGCAAAGACTTCCTTTTACTGAACTCCTTCCTGAGATCCAGTATATAACCGCAGCGGCTAGTACCATTCTTTCTTCTATGTTTCTTTCCTCTTTTCTTCTCTTCCTTTACAGAATCCCATTCATCCCCCAGTGCTTCATCAAGCATATCTCTCCCGTACTACAACTCTCAACCCATGTTTATGATTTCCTGCTCCTCTGCTGCTCCACCATCTAAACTCTGCTAAAGCACAGGGGGCATCTCATTCACGCACACTTCGTTTGTTTGTCAGGCAGTAGCCATTGCACACACATTTATACACCTCTCTCTGCTTACGTGTTCCACGTGGAAAACCCGAAGACGGAAGCCTTTTGTCAGGTTTTGCAGGGGTTTGTGTGTATGCGTTTCGTTTTCTTTAAACTGAGGACTTAGAGAGCAGAAACATTTGCAGGTTGACTTCTGGTTTTCCCTTTTTGAGACCTGAGTTGTCTTTATTCCTTCATGAAAGAGTGGTTTTTCAAAATCGATGTGTTCCTAGTTAGAAAGAACAGGGCAGCATTAGCTCAGGTGGGAACTTGACTTTGTTCCTTCAAGCCTCATTTGGTTTTAGTATTTTGAGTTTTAAAAGAGATTTTAAAATGTTTAACTTTTTATTAAATAGGAAACTGCTACTGCTACTTTTTTTTTTGCAGTAAATTCTGCAATTTCTTCAGCCAGAACTGAAGAGTTCGACCTGAAAAGCTGTATTCACCCAGGAGGAGTTTGCAGAAAGCATTTTTTTAAAGTTAAATTTATAGAATTTCTTTCATATTTAAATTTGTCACGGCGTGGCACATGAGAACGAACATTCCAAACGGTGTTACAAGACCTATATTTTCCAATCCCGGCTGCACCTCAAATGTATTGTGCTAGAGTTACAAGGGTTGCCCGATCTTAGCTATTTCTATGGGTATAAATTGCATATTGTCTGATTCAGGAAATGTGCTTTAATTTGTTTTCAAAATTCAATATAATTAGCAGCTCATTGAAGATCCTATATATAGTTTTCTATATACTGAGAAAAATACAACATCTACACTCTTATACCTCAATAAAATCCACCCATCTAAAATCTCTTACCCAATAGCTTCATATCAACATCTTGGTGATTCAACGGTGTGAAATGTCTTCTTTTGATGAGCACATGAAGCCATTCTTTAGGTGAAGCTCATTCTAACTTATCCAAATGCCAAGTTCCTTCTCTTCCCTAAAGTTTCAATCTGTTGGATTATTTGTTCTTTTGATGACCAATTTCTTGAGTTCATTGTGTATTTTGGAGAGCAAAATAAAAGATGGAGTACAGACCTAAACAGAGAACTCTCAACAGAGGAATCTAAAATGGCTGAAAGACACTTAAGGAAATGCTCAACATCCTTAGCCATCAGAGAAATGCAAATCAAAACAACTCTGAGATTCCATCTTACACCTGTAAGAATGGCCAAGATCAAAAACACTGATGACAACTTATGCTGGAGAGGGTGTGGGGAAAGGAAACACTCCTGCTTTGCTGATGGGAGTGCTAGCTGGTACAGCCTCTTTGGATATCAGTATGGCAATTACTTAGAAAATTAGGAAACAGCTTTCCTCAAGTCACGAAATACCACTTTTGGGTATATATCCAAAGGATACTCAATCGTACCCCAGGGACATGTGCTCAACTACGTTCATAGCAGCATTGTTTGTCAGATCCAGAACCTGGAAACAACCTAAATGCCCCTCGACCAAAGATGGATAAGGAAAAAGCGGGGTACTACACAGCAGAAAAAAGAAAATAGTGACATCTTAAAATTTTCAGGTAAATGGATGGAGCTAGAAAACATATTGAGTGAGGTAGCGTAGACCCAGAAAGACAATTTGGCTATATGGCTAATAAACACACAGTAAGGTGTTTAAAGAAAAAAAAAAACATCTTCAATATGTTACCATGTTGCTGAATGTCTTGCTTGTCTTAGGCTAAATAGGTGGCAATCTCTTTGGTTCCTCGTGCTGATTATACATTAACTGCCTACTCTCACCACACCAATACATTACCTAAAATTAATCATCATGAAAGGGATGGGTGGGACAAACCAGAATGTAAGAAAACAGAATATAGCTAAATAGAAACAACTTATTTTTTGATCCTTCTATCTAAATAGAGGACAGAGCAAGTTATCTTTTCAAGATGCCTCAGAGGTACCAATCAATGTAGAACCTCCTGATCTTGACAAAGAGAGGATATGAATTTATTTTCCCAAAAACCCTTTGAGAAGATCAGCAACTAAGTACAAAATACGTTCAAATGCTTCTGTGATGGTTGATCTTAATTGTCAACACATTGTGGGATCTCCTAGGAAGACTATTATCAATGAAGGATTGTCTAGATCAGGTGGGCCGGTCATGGGCGTGTCTGTGTGTGGCGGGGGATGCAGATCATGGTAACTTAGCTGGAAAGAAATGCCTATCGTGAACAACACCACTCCCTCAGGTTGTGTCTTGGGCTTAAATGTGGAGACTTCGCTGATCACAAATCAGCAGGCATTCATTGATCCTCTGTTCTTGCCTGCGGCTTGACCAGCTGCCTCAAGTTCCTGCCTTAACTTCCCTGCAATGATGAACTATACCTCAGAATTGCAAATCTAGTGAATCCTTTGTTCCCTAGCTTGCTTTTTCTCGAGGTATTTTATCACGGCTCCAGAAATGAAGTTAGGACGATGGCTTTGATTCTAAATGAAATCTGGCTTGCCGGAGAGATCGCTAGTTGTCAATAACATTTGGGTGGTCACAAACATCGCAGCCTTAGCTGCTGTGGTTATTTGCGTATCCGCCCCTGATCGTCCAATCTTGCTTCACATTGACATCCATGTTTTGGAAGAACTTATTTTCGAAATTATTTAATTTTGAGATTATAACATACTTCCATCTCTTCCCCCTCACTTTCCCTTCTCCAAAACCTCCACTATACCTTCCTTGCTTTTTCAAAGTTGCCGTGTTTTTTTTTTCATTAGTTGTTGTTACTTGCATGTATTCTACTTAATGTTACTCATATATATGTTCTCAGAACTAACCACTTGGTGTCAGAGAATCAGTTAGTGTGCTCTTCTTTGGGGATGGTTATTTCTTCTACTCTCAACATTCCTTAACTGCCTGTAGTTCTTTGTGTAGAGTTGTGGCCTCATGAAATGTCAGCGTTTTTCTCTCCAAAAACATGATCTTATTTGCTGGAGAATATGATTTTAAGAAGAGAAACCATTTACATGAAGATTTAAATGTGCCTTTCTTGTATATTCCGTATTAGACTACGTTTTCTTTTTT
>JAQHUG010000251.1:1798975-1826530 GCA_028555095.1 Dicrostonyx torquatus | reverse complement strand
TGGAACTAGCTCTTGTAGACCAGGCTGGCCTCGAACTCACAGCGATCTGCTTGTCTCTGCCTCCCGAATACTAGGAAGGCTATATTTTCTTTACCAGCAATAAAAATTCTGCCAAAGAAAAAAATTACTAAAAATTATATATTTTCTATTTTACTCTCTTATTTGTTTATTTGAATTACTGACTGTATAAATAATTCTTGACCATCAATTGGACATATATTTGGAAAAAGACTTAGGCAAACTAATAGCAAAAATGTATGTAATTCACTGGGATACAGCACATTGAAGTAGGAAAAATATAAGGTTTAGAACAATGAAGGTGGATTTGTTCTTTAGATTTACCCCTGAAAAATTATATGGTCCCAAATCAACCTCAAATATTTCTAATTGCCTGCTACTTTGTTGGGAAAATAGCTTAATGAGGGTAGGGTCTCATACCTGTCAGAATTCTTAAATATTGGCCTATGATATGCATCACAGAGCCTAATCACACAACTTTGTACTATATATTTTAAAAGAACATGTATAAAATCCACAGCACCTTGGAGATGGGATGCTGTTTGAATG
The DNA here is from genome assembly GCA_028555095.1 of Dicrostonyx torquatus. NCBI lineage: Eukaryota > Metazoa > Chordata > Mammalia > Rodentia > Cricetidae > Dicrostonyx > Dicrostonyx torquatus. The sequence goes on along the minus strand of JAQHUG010000251.1, from coordinate 1,825,963 downwards.
GAACATCAGCAAAATCTTCAAAGGGATGGTATTTAAGGCAATTCCTAAAGATTCAATAGAACTTTGTGTGCAATTAATATACAATGGTAATGTCGATAGTAATAATTAGAATTAGAAGATAACAATAGTGAGCACACTTAGTATGTGATAAGCAGTATTTTAGGGAACTTTGTATATTAAATAATTTAGTTTCTTAGAGGTTTTATGGCAAACATTTTTCTAACTCTTACTTTACACATGAGGAACTAAGGTAATAAACATAGTTGTCCCCTGTCAACAGGCAGTAGAGCATGGATAAGAATACACTCTTTATTCCCCACTGCCAGTGTCTTTCTTCTTTAGTGGATGCCATGAAAAGCAATGGTAGTCATAGTCTTCCACTTACTCAAGTTTGAGGTAGATACAGAATAGACCCTGCCAACGTAAGGCAGAGGACGTAGTCAGTGTCACAGAGAAAATGTACTCTATGTCTTAGGGAGGGCTCGAACCACAGCAAAACGTCTCTTGTGTCTATAAAAGATTCCAAGAGGCTGTACTAACTCAGCATTTAGAATAAGGTGATTATTGGATAAAATAAAACATTTTAGTGCATCATTATCTATAAAAGTTAGGTTCTTTTGTATACTGCTAAGTTTTACACTGCTTTATGTGAAATGACCATCTCTATTTTTTTGTTTTTATCCCTTTTGTGTGATGTGAGAAAAATTCCAGGTCCCTAATCCGAGTAATCCACTCTCCAACCGGATTCATATTGCTTCTTCAATGTGCATTTTCCAGTTTTAAAACTTTGATCTTACTTTGGGGCTGGGGAGATGACTCAGTGAGTATTATGTTTGTGGCATAATAATGAGGAGATGAATTCCGATTCTTAGCATCCGTTTACAAAGAGCATGGAATCATGTGTGCTTCTAAGGGAATGGGAACAGATAGATCCCGGGGGTTTACCAGCCAGCCAGTCTCAAATATTGATGAGTCAAGATTTAGTGGGGGAAAAAAAAGTAAATACTGGTAGTGGAAAACACCCAACATTGGCCTTGACATACACACACACACACACACACACACAAGTGTACACATAAACTAACATATAAGTAAACACAGAATGTAAAATAAGGCTCAGTTGTTTCCTGATCATACAAAAATATTTTTGAACTCAGATAAACATGAAATAAATGGACCAATAATTGCTTAAGTGGTCTTGGCAAACTCATAAAATAAGGTTTTAAACTCATCCTGAAAAACAAAATGAAGAGAAAGAAATTAATTAGAGAATTATCTTACTGAAAAGATGTTATTGACACTTGATAATTTCTCAAATGCTATTTTAATTCCTTGATTTAGAATCCAAAACCACCTAATATTTTTAATGAATATTACTGAGGTGTAATTTATACATAATGAAAGGTGTTATTTAATTTATAACTCAATTTAAATAGTTACACTCATCCCCTTTTGCTCTTCCTCTTTGGCCTAGGCAATAGTAAGATTCTTCCTATCATTTTGCATTCACTTTTATAGTCTAGATTTTTAAATTAGTGGACTTACACAATGGGTACACTTTAAACTAGAATAAAGATTTGAAGTTTCTCTAACTCACGGCATTTAATTTATATATTTACCTTCTGGTGTATGTGTAGTAGTTTTAGCTTGGGATGTTATGAGAAAAAGAACTGTCATGGACATGAGTGTACGTGTCTGAGTGGAGATGTTCCTCTAGCTTACGAGTACCTAGAAATAGACAGCTGAGTATATGGTGCATTTACCCTGGACTTTCAGAAACGCCAAAGTGTTTTCCCAAAGCGATCGTATCATTTGACAGTCCCATCAGCGTTATGTGAGATTGTCTCCCATCCTCATGGACATTTGGAGTTCCCAAACTCTAATTCTCTAATTTTAGTTGTTTCTATGGGTGTCCGGGGCAGCCTCATTGTAGCTCAATCTTTGTTTCCTTCCCTATTAATCTGATGCTTTGACGTTTTTTTTTTTTCTCGTGACTTTTTTTTTTTTTTTGGTTTTTCGAGACAGGATTTCTCTGTGGCTTTGAAGCCTGCATTGGAACTAGCTCTTGTAGACCAGTCTGGTCTCAAACTCACAGAGATCTGCCTGCCTCTGCCTCCCAAGTGCTGGGATTAAAGGCATGTGCCACCACCGCCCGGCTTCTCTTGACATTTTAATAACTAAAATATTCAAATTCTTATAGATGTATCTGTGTTGAGGATCAGAGGTGCAAGAGGCCTAAGCAAACACTGAAGGTGATGCTATGTTCCCAGTGTTCTTTGTGCTTATGCTTTCCTGGGTGTGTTCATGTACTGAAATATCAAAGTTTGCATCTAATGTGTTTATAGTTTATTGTAGGCTTTACTTCAATAGATATTCTTTAAAACGTATTCCTTAATAAGTGCTTTAGACTTTTGGAATAAAATGATCTTAAATATGAATGCGTCTTCTTATATCTATGTTCTTATTGTCCTCAACTTACTTAAGATTTCCTGTCCTGCCGGGCGGTGGTGGTGCACGCCTTTAAGCCCAGCACTGTTGTGATCACAGTCCATTATATATTCCTGATTTGTTGACAGCTGAGCATTTGTATATTTTTTCCATCTTTTCTACTTGAGCTACCTCACTGCCCTCAATTTCTCCAAGTCATTTCCACTCATCCTTCGTGTCTCTGCCAGTTTCCTTTCACTTGAAAGCCAGGCAGCTGTTTTCAAGGCTCTCCTTCTAATCGGCCCTTTCCACTCATCTGTGGTCCCCACAAGACTGGGGCTGTACTGTTACTGATAACTAGCCATCTCACCACTGGGCTCATCTTTACTACTGTAGACAGCATGTCAGACTGACTCAAAAGTCTTTGCTGAAGGGCTGAGTAGATGGTTCAGTCAGCCACATGCTTGCTATGGGAGAAAGAGGACATAATTTCAGATCCCCATATCCATGTAAAACTTTGGACACACCAATGGTATCTTTCATCCTAGCAATGGAGACAAGAACATCCCGAGGGTTTGTCTTGTTAGTCAACCTCCAGGTTCATCAACAACTCTTTATCAAAAACTGAAATGTTGAGAGGTAGAAGAAGACACTTGGTGTTCACCCCTGGCCTATCCTGGCCTATGCATGCCTGGGTGCACATAACTGTATATGCACATATATACCACATGTATGCACAGGGTATTTTTTAATGAATAAATGAGTGAATAACAAAAACAGGAGACAATGTGTTGACATTATGATTCAACCAACAAAGCCTTTCTCCAGCCAGATGCTGGCAAGTTTAACTAATACAATGGGATCTTCTAATACATTATACTTAACATTGACCACCATAATAAAAGAATAATTTCGTATTCTTATAACATGAGTAAGTCACATACTATATCAAGAGATAGTTTTGGTTTTCCTTTCCAAAGTGATTATACTTTAAGTCAACAGGAAATGGAAACCTTGGCAAGGTCATCCTTAAAATTTAGAGCCACCTCAGTCCTTAAACACAATGTGTACCTCATATTAAGAGAGATAACTGTGTCATATCTTAAGTCTGTGGTATATGACTGTGAGAGAGATCTGCTGTCTTTACAGCTTCAAGGGAGCAATTCTTTTCTTGAATAATCATCACTTCCTTTCGTTTGGGGCGAGTAGCTCGGGGCCCCTGTTGACAACATGATAGAGTGGTGTTCTTTGTGCTAAGTAACTCACCTTATTTAGTTCATACAGCTAGCCAAGCCTCTATTGTCTGAATGAAAGGCAGCCGATAAGGAGAGTCTATGCGCAGGAGAGGAGCTCTTGGAGACAATGTGAAACCATTTACAATGAACCACGGTTTTGTTCTCTAAGTTGAACTCTAGATTTAGTTGGTATTTTTTTCTTTTTCTTCTGACAATGAAAAATTTGTCTTTGTTTCACAGATGGGCAAGTACACTATAAAAATAGGATCGTTGCTTCGCGGGAATTTTTCCTGCATTTGGTGGATGTTCACTTGAAATTGTTGGTGATTGTTTGGGCTGATTTTGGTGTGCACTGAATGAATGAATGAGAGAATGAGCGAGTCAGCAAATGCATATCATTGAACACCAATGCACCTGAGGAGAGACTCTTCAATAGGGACTTTTACATGTGATTTTTTTTTGTAATCTTCATAGGAATCCTATTACTTACATGCTGTAATTCAGTGAGCTCCTTCCTCTTTCAGCGGATGAGCAAATTACCAAAGCCACTGAGTGACCGAACCCCAGTTACTCTGCAAGCGTCCCAAAGAACAGGAACCCAAGGCAGAGGTGTTCCACTTTCAGCATTAAAATCTGGCGAAACAGTTGATAACCAAAAAAGACCTAAGAATTCTTGATTTTTACGTTGAGTTTTGCTGCTGGAGATATTCTTATAGGAGCCTCAGAGGGTAATTTTTTGGAAGTTTCTTTTTCAAGAACAACAATGCAAACGTGATGGCCACGATGGCTGGGGAAGTGAGAACAGTAACTTTCCAGAAAACCTGCCCCTAAAATGGCGAAACTAATCCTGACCAATGCGCCATCCTTTCCTGCGGTACCAGGCTTGCGCATTACAAGTAGGGGACCAGGGGTAGGGTGATAGAATCACCTGGGAAAATTTCAATGCGCCACTGTACAGATCCGGTTTGGTTGTAGGCACCTCTGCATGTGTGGCGGGGGGGAGGGGCTGCTTTGATTACCTCAGCTGATGAGGAAAAGCTGAAAGTGGGTAACAGCTTTCCCTGTATGGGGCCCTGGACTGTTTAAGAGCAGGGAAAGCTAGCTGGGCTTTAGGCGTGTGCGTGTTTGTCCTCCTTCTGCCGTGCAATATGCTCTGACTCGCCAAGACTTCCTGCCTTGACGTCCCCCACAGTGGTAGACTCCATCTGGAATTCTGATTCAAAGAAACCCCTCCTTCCCAAAATCGTTTGTTGAGGTGTTTCATCAGAGCAGCAGAAATGAAACTAGAGCAGGAGGGATTAGGAGACAAAAGTCGGCACCGGTTTTCCCGGAGCCCTGTTGGAGGCTGTTGAATGATTGCCTTCATCCTAAATGAAAGGGTTATTTTTCATTCATTGAACTACAAACTCCATCCTGCAGTGAACAACTGGAGGAAAGGCTGAGCAGATGTTTTACACGAAGCTCAGGCAGAAGACAGCCATGCTCTAAATGTGACTGGTCCAGAGGTGTCTACAGTGGGGGCCAGAGAAGCAGCCATAGGTTCCTAAATAAGAGAGAACTCTGAGCACTTAGAGGCGTGAAGGGAACATGGAGGGTATCAGAGTTAGTGTGTGTGAGACCTGACAAGATCTTAACTGAGATGCTGTGTTCATTGGCAAGAGGGAAATGGGAGTGCTGAGAACAGGTCGGAAAAGAGCCATTGGAGACTTGGAATTATTTGGTTAATGTAGCAGGGTTTATTTCCTTCTGTTAACTTGAGAGAAATCCATCGGAAAATGTTCAGGATTTATGTAATGTGTAGCACAAATCAGGTAGGGGCAAAAGTTATTTGCTAATGTGTCTTCTCATTGAAACCTTCTAGAGACCTTGTAATATTGTTACCATGTTGCAGAAAAGAAAATGGCCCTTTGGGGAATTTAACTTCATTGATAAAGTATTTGTATGGACGTTAAATAAAATTATTAATGCTTACGAATGCATACTTTCCGACAGTTCTGATTCCTAACCAAATTTGTTTAATTAATTTGTATTCCCATTGATAACACTGGGCTGCATTACATAGCTCAGGAAAGTTCGTGATAAAAGATACCTTGTTGAGATTGCTTGCTTTATTAATGACATGAAGATATTTCTACTGAATATTTAAATGCAATAATATGTGTAATGCAAAAAAGAAGGGAAGGGTGTCAAAGCCTGAAATCACACAGTTACTAGCACATTCCAGTGTTTCTCATTTGCCCCTGAGCTTGCTTTTTGAATCTCTTATGTTTTTCTGGCAAGAATAGGCATGTTCAGTGTGGTATTGCCCTAAACTGTGTAACACTTTCTTAGTGGGATTTACAGGGAAGAAGCCCTTGAAATAACAATCTGTATTATAGAAAATGAATGACAATTTGCACCATCTTAGCTGGTGAGTATCAAGCAGAATGGATCTATGAACCCCAAAACTTGCCTTCAAATCCTCTTTCTATTATCTGACTAAGCTGTAGGCTACTATGTTATTTTCCCCAATCTGTTCTCCTCCATCCCTCTAAGAGGACTGCCCCTCTCCCCTCACTAGGACGAGGATAGCTATGGCATTAGTTGGCTGATAATTGCCTAAGTAGGAGGATAGTATTACTGTTGTTGTTCCCCGAAGTAAAGTTTTAAGAATGACTCCGTGTCTAGGATTTTCCCTTTGTCCACGAGAAGAGCTTCATGCCCCTGATAGAGGCTGTTCTTCTCCCATGGAGCACGGTGTTCTATGGGAAGACGTCAGATGCTAAGGACATTCAGCATGAGAGATGAATATATGTGATTGAAAGTCATTCAAATATGTTGATTAGTTGCTTCATTTAGCTGATTAGTATACCAGTTTTGGTTCGGAAAGCTAGTCTTTCTATGATACAGATTTCTCCTTTGCTAAAGATTGAGAGATTGTACTTGGTAAAACAGGCTAACGAGCATGGGGTATTTAAGGCAGCACGCTCTGTGGATGAGAGTTTGTCCAAAGAAAGAAGCCCACATTTGTAGTATTTGCCGGAGTATAGGGTAAAAAACAATTCCTTTGAATTGATCCCAAACTACTGGGAATGGTGTCACTGAATGGGGAATGAGGAGGTCACGCAGTCAACCCTATTGAACAGGATCTGGCTCCAGCAAAGTGTTGCATTCAGAACAGCGCCCAGAACAAGTTCCTCTATAATAGATAACACCATATACATAGTATTCGCTGAACACAAATGATGGCAAAGAAATAGATTCCTAGCGTTTCTTTGTATTTTGGGGAATGAAAAGATGGTTCAGAGATTTTGACCCCTGACTGCTCTTCCCCAGGGCCGGAGTTCAATTCCCAGCACACATAAAGCCAGTTGCAACTCTATAATGCCCATTCCCAGGAACCCAACATTCTTTTCTATAGTTCTTCGGTATCATGTATGACACACAAGTGATACCCAGCAAACACCCATGCATATAAAATAAAATAGCTATGAAAATGATCAGCAAAGAAAGGTAACTAAGTAATGACTCATATCTTATCCCAACTTCTCAAACAATAAAAAAAGATTAATAAAAGTATCTGGCCCCTGTCCATGTTTATTGATAACATTGTTTTCATGAGTGGGATCACTATTGAGGGAGATGTTAGGTAACATGGTCACTAAAATATATGTGCAATCTACTTTCTATGAAAGATGTCATTATCAGAAAGTCCTATAAATGCTACTAATCATCAAGATGTCCAAATAAGGGTTGTTATTTTGATATTATGAACATGTCACATCCTGCCATTCCTGAGAAATATTTCTTCCTAAAACTATTGCAGCCCATCCCCATGTTTTATATTTCCAAACTAGGACTTTTCCGACCAATAATCGGTGTGCGCTGAAGAAGGACGCTTAAAAGAAACCCCACACTAGCTCAGAGTTGAGAATAATAGAGGATTATTTATTTAGGGGTAGACTCACAGATCACAATCCTCTGCTGGAATGGAGAACAGCAACCGAATCCCGCAGCTGGAAAAGAGACCAGATGTGCACTTTACATCTGCATAAATAGTATGAGGCCAGGCCCAAGTGGGCAGGTATCTTAAAGGCTACTTGCAGTAGGAATTCCTAGAGCAGGGTGCATATGTTAAGGTGACAGTGCCTCAGTTCTGTAACCATAGTGGTTGCTGACTGTTACTGAATGGACACAGGTCCCACATTCTCTCAACCCTCCAATTACTTTAGAACTATTATTGAGAGACAGGAACTAAGAAGGAGCAGTCATCAAATGTCTCCAAACATATCACATAGAAACAGAAATGCATATGTGTTTATTGAGAGAAGTGGGTAGATAAATGAATTTTTCTGGATGAAAGCATGAGAGACAGAAGAAGTAAAACACACATTTCGCTTTGTATTTTCTCACCGGGCCTTATCCATCTGAACCAGCACCAAGTATAAAACGGGAAATAACTTGAACGTAACAGCCCTTACTGCTGCCCTAGAATAGGAGGTCAGGCTTAACTTGGCAAATTCATCAGGGAAAGACTTGGTTAGATATTATTGGATCATCACAATATAGAGCATATAATACTTTTGGGGTGTTTGAAATCCAAATTATAGGCTAATGAATAAGGGGACTATATTGCACCACCTTTTTAGAATCTATTCTCCCTTGGAAAATGCAGCCACAATTACAGATGCTCTGTAGGTGGAAGCATTCCCACACTCACAGAGCTCATGGGGGGAACGCTAAAGTCTGTACCTCATCTGTTAGCACAACCTTCAGACTACACAGAATGCCTCATACCAGTGCTTTCCTAAAATATGCCTTAGTGTATGTAAGAGTGATGTGCACACCCGTTCCAGCAGCTCCGCACCCCTTGTGGATGAACCCCAAAGCCTAAGCCATGGCTGCCCTCTTCAGTTAGAACCCTGGTGGAGTTTTGTTCATACCGGATGCCATACTGACTTTGCAAATGTTCCTCATTTCTTAGGCAGAACTCAGATTTCCCCTGACCGGAGTTGGGAGATGATTGCAAATGTGGTTTTCTGGACATCTTCCTTGCCTTAGGAGTGAGGACGTGATTTTTGGTGGGGAAAGTTAGGGGGTTTTGTTAATATGCAAAGAATTCTATGGAGTTTAGTGTACATTAACTCCAGAGAGGAGCATGAATTATTTTAGATAAGGGTGATAAACGACACTTTATAAGAGAATACATTTGACCTAATAACTTCCTTTTTCTTTTTTCCTTTTGTCCTTGCTGTAACATTGTAAATCTGGACAGGTTCCTGGGGTCCTCGGTGAGGTTGGTTTTGAAACCATCTCATCCACATTCTTTGACCCTACCTTGCTTGCCTTACTGAGTCTATGGCGTGAGAAAGAGAGACTGATCTCTAAGGTCTGTAGCAGAGAGTACATCCATTTTGTTGCCCTGTTCTCATGCTTAGCCCACAAGTAGATAACCAGCTGTTTGCCTTGCCCCCCACCTCTCTCTAGGTGTCATGATGCATATCAATAGATAAACAAGGTACTCAGACCTTGCAAATGACTCAGGGACCAACCAGAGACAGCCCCAGAACCTTCTTCCTCCACACCCTGATGCCTTTTTGCTCTCTCCATCCTACCATCTGTGAGGAATGGTGCCCGGCATCCAGGTGGCACCCTTTTCCACTTCCTGCCGCTTACACTTTTTATCACATCCTAAAAGTCACCGCTAAGCTATTTTGCAGCTGTGTAAGCTGCTTACTAACTTCAAGTCTTCTTGCAATTTTCACAGACTCAGGTATAAAAACAAAACCAAACCAGCCCAAGCAATAAAGCATCTGTTGGTCTCCTCATTTATACTTCTACAACAACATAGATACTCCTGTGGCTTCTGGGAGCCTCTTAGCCACCGAGGTGGGGGGCAGGGCAGAATGTCCTTCCCTTTTGAATTTGAGAGAGAGAGAGAAAAAAAAAAAAAGAAAAACGCCATCATCAGATCAAGGCTTGGTTCTGAGGTCCCTTTTCCAACCTACGGAGCCAGTGGACTCCCTGACCCAGAAGGCATTAACCAGCAAAATCATTTGGAACCTCATTCTACACTAGATCTCTTTGCGGGCCACTGTCCCCTCCCCCGTCTCCAACTAGCTCTTCTATGGGGGTGGGGAGGACAGTCCCTCCACTGCTGGGCGCTGTCTTCTTCCCACTAACTCAACGTCTGAGGTTGTCCACCCTGAAGCAGCAGTAGTAATGGGGGGCCTGTGTGGTCTCGGGGTCACACCCCTTAGGAATGGCCCTCTCGCCGAAGTCAGAGACTTCTTGGTGGCTCCCGGCGAGCCACCAGGCTGGCGAGCAGCGTGCACCGCTCCCTCCCTCTCCCCACCCCTCCCTCCCACCTCTCTAGGCCAGCGATCCCCACGGTGACTCTGGATTGCAGCAGCCAGCCACTGGCTTCTTACCAAATTGGGAACTGCATTATGGCTTTTTTTTTCTTTCTTTCTTCCTTTTTATAATTTCCTTCAGAGGGAATAATCTCAGCCCCCTTCAGTTTGCTTGACAATCTAGTGTGACTGGGGCGAGTAGGCGGGCACATCCTTTTACATGCTAATATTGCCCCACCTCCTTTGAACCCTCCTCAAAGCGCCTCGCTTTCTTTTATTTTGATTTATTTATTTACATTTATATTTATTTTACATCTTTCAATTCCGTATAGTGGGGAACCCTTCTGTGTTCTCTGTCCCTTCCCCCACTCCTCCTTCCCCCTGGGAAGACAGACCCCAAGACGCACAGTACTTGCGGGCAGAGGTGTTTTGCACCTAGGCTGGGGATGGCTGCACCGGGCACAGGGGGCAGCGATCATAGCTGCTGCTGCTCGGTCTAGGCTGTCCAGGCTGTCGCTGGGAACGCTGGGTGAGCACCGAGTTCGGGTCCCCCAGCGAGCTGCCACTGCCGCAGCTGAAAGGAATGTCCCCGGTTCTTAAGGACCCTGACTGTTTTACACCAATGATTTGCCACTGCAAAGTTGCTTGCACCAACAACACTTTGTCGTTGATGTTTGGATGCAAGGTAGGATGAGGGGTTTGTGTCTTCTTTTAATGCATGCTGGCCTCCCCGGGGAGGGCAAACAATTTCTTTTGTTGTTTGTGTGTCTGCCTGTTGGGTGAGGGACAGAACTGCTCTGTCCACTCTCGGAGTCGACTGGGGTTTGGAGTCAGGAGAGCCCAATGATTTTCCAGCCGAACGTGTTGGCATGATGACTAGGCGGTGACAGGACCCTGTATGGAGCACACAGAAGCTGCCAGCGCTCCTGAAAAGAGGGCGCCTTCGATGTCTCTGTGCTTGGGATTTCTTCCTGCCTTTAGCTAGTGACTAGCTCTGGGGCGCTGGTTCTGATGCTTCTGAAAGGTTGACTCCCACTCGCTGGAGCACGGCCACCGGCTAGAGTAGCTGGGACCAGAGAAGTTCTCCAAATAACACAGAACCGCTCGTTTTGCAAAGAGCGTTTCAAAGGTGAAGGGCTTATGGCTACTTCCGGCAGAAAGTCTAGAGATACGTACATGTAGTCCTCAGTTATAAGATTGTCTTCGCTTTTGCACAGTCCCTTTGAAATCAGCAAGCTTAAAAGGAGGAGGCATGGCGCTGTACTTGACGAAGTTCGCAGCAAATAACCGCCCTATCCCAGAGTTTTGTAAGGATGCTCCTTGTCAGAAGGAGATGAGGGCTGCGGGGCTTTGGAAGAGTTACGGTGCAGGACGCCTTGCCTGAACGGATTTATTCTAGCTTCCTTGTTGGCTGTGGTGGACGCTACCTGAACTGGCTGTTTTACAAAGTTGTTGCCCCGAGAGTGGTCTCAGGACCTGTTCTTTGCTCCCCAGAGTGAGGAGCTTTTTACTTGCAGCGACAACTTGGTGTTGTCGACACTCAGCTGTTTCTAGAAATCACTCCTTGTGGTTGCTATGAAGATAATACAAAGAAACGCATATGCGAGGGTGCGGGGTACTTCATCTGAAGTAGGTCAAAGTGCATGCCTATAAATGAATGCCAACCGCCCGGTGAGTTCCACTGTTTTGAAAGACAGCCCCAGAAACTGAATGGGACCATTGCTCAATGCAGTAAAGTTAGTCACACACACACACACACACACACACACACACACACACACACTCCACTTCATGGGTAATGCTCACAAAAGGCCGGCATAGTAGAAACACTGAGAGTTAACTGTTTTACACTGGGTAGCTAGAGACTCTAGTCTTTCCTTGGAACTTCTGGTTTGTTGTTGTTGTTGTTTTTTTTTGTCTGCTGTTGTGTGAAATGAAGTATGTGGGTGAGGGGATCTCTGAGACTACCCCCCAAACTTTAACATTCTCAGATATCATCTTGCATAAAAGTCTTTATGGGTAAAATGAATGTCAGTTATTACTGTGGTTTTTAGTGTCTATATAAGTTCAGGGTCAGCTACAATAGCATTATACTTAGATTAAAAGGTGATGTGGGTCTTTTTTTTTTTTTGAGAAACCTCAAGTAAGTCTTAGGCCATTGAGGGTTTGTGTGTTCATCACTGATGAGATGTGAAAGAGTGGCACCCTCACTGATTCGCCTTCCTTCCACACAACTTATCAGTCCTTCGTGTGCTCCTATCCCCCCTCTCTGCCAAACTGACTTCTTTGAAAATAAATTCATTCCATAAAAAACAAAGAGCACTTTTAGACAGTCTATCCCATTCTACATTGTCGATTATTTGAATATGAGAACTCTCAAAAGCCCTACATTATAATATTATACTAATGTACTCTAACTGTGCTTCTAAGGTGATGATTTATGTGCTGGTCAATGTAAGTCTTTCATCTTCAACTCTTAAATACAGAAAGATCACAGGTACTTTATACACTTGCTTTCCATGGTGAAGTTTTCCAACATCATGTAACAGATAATGACACAAGACAGTGTGAAGAACCAAACAGTGGGGTTTCAAATGGACATTTCACATGTCATATGTGTATGGGTTGTCAAGTGTCAGTTTTCTCAGATAAAATGACCACAGTGATAAGCACAGGATTGTGTAATTACATAGATCACTAGTGCAGAAGAAAGTTGAGTAAGATGCATGTGACATGGCTTTGGCCATATTCCTAACTTCCCCAAGAGTGATGCTCAGACCTGCTAGGAGGAGACACTCTCACTGTGCCCTTGTTCCCATCGTGTCTTTGTCAGCCATGAGAAAACACATCATGTTTCCTCAAGTTACCCTCAAGTTACGTCACTCTAGGCTCACTGTTCCTATGTGGGAACTATTTATGTGTTGATAGACCATTCACAAAATGAAAGAATAAAATTAATAATGCCCATATATTATTATTTCATCCAGTTATCAAATACTCAGCATAAAACAAATACCAACTCATGTTCTCTATGGTTTCAAAGTTAAATGATTTGGGCAAATATCTTGCTTACGATATTGATTTAAGGAGACTACCTAAAAACTCTTCCAGCTGACGTTTTAAGAGGAGGAAGAGGACTTGAAATATGTGCTAATTAGGAGCTTCCAGAAACCTGTGTTCATCTTGATATTATCTAGGGTGTGTGAAAACAAGATGAGCCTGGATTTTTTTTTTCCTGGATGACGCTTAGCATGGCAAAGCCTAAATCCCTGGTTTTGTAAACCATATTGTTACCTTAAAATAATATACCAAGTGTTCTTAATAACTTACAAACATGTAATGATTTGAAGGTTGCTGAATAATTTGATCATCAAAATAGACCCATTCCCCCAAGTGTTTTATTTTGTTAGCTATCTCTAGAACCCTCCTTTCTGTGTGCTGGCTATCGTTCGGTTTAGGTAAATATAACTTAGGACTGTATTTCAGATATTGTAGTTGACATTATACATTGAAATACAAGAATGACACTATGAGAGGAATCCCAAGGCCACCGAGAGAATTGATTTCAATCCCTTTCCTAAATTCCAGAATATCTAAAATAACGTGTCTGTAGAGTCTCAGGTGGGAAACAAGTGCACCCTTTGCCAAAGTGATTTCCACTAGATCGATCCTCTGTTTTCTCAATTCATTGTTATCAACATACAGCAATATTCTTGGGAATGGACTTCCATGAGACAGAAAGATCTCTAGAAGGTTCTTTTCTCTTGTAAAAGTTAACGTGTCACCATGCTTTTCTGTCTGCACAGACTGAAATAATGAGTGGAATTCTGAGTACCAGCCTGTGTAGTTTTTTTCTCCTTTACCTTGTCTGTGCCTGTATTGGAAAAGTGTTAAGTACTCCCGACTCTCTCCCTCCATCCTCTTCTTTCTAGTCTCTACAATTTCAAAAGCAAAGTGATGCACTAAACTCGGAATATTTGATAACTTTCCCAACTTTCTAAGACTATTCTTAAACTATTTGCTTCCTGTTTATTGTGCTGTATGAAGTTTTAAAAGATGTGATTGAAATATGACTCATTCTAAAAATAGCTGACAGATCAGAATAGACTTCTTTGAAAAATTTCCAATGATGGTATACTGAAAGGTCTTCAACATAATGTCCCATTAGGAAAGTACAGATAAAAGCTACAGTGAAATATTACCTCATGCCATTAGGATATTTACTATTTAAAAGACAAGAGATTCCAAATGTTGGTAAGAATGTACAGAAAGGGGTCCCTTAGTATGCATACATTGAAGGTAGAAATGTTAAATTGTATAGAATTTTGGAAAAGAATTTGAAGCTCCTTAATATACTAAAAATGGAGCTACCATTTGACCTAGCAGTCCATATATAATTATATATATATTCTTGTATATACAAACACATTTATCTATCAATCAATCATCAATCTATATATATATATATATATATGAAAAAAATGAATTCAGAATTCCTTGCAATAAGCCAGTTCTCATGTTCTTTAGGTATTATTCAGAAGATCCAAGATGCGGTGACAAAATAAACCAAGTAAATGGATAAACAATTTGTGATATGCATACATACAGGTGTATATGTGATATATTAAATTGTCATTTGTGGTTTAGTATCTCAGTTTTGTTTTTAAGACTTGATCTTAAAAACACAGGCTGTCTTTGAACTTGAAATCATCTTGCTTCTGCCTGTAGAATATTGGGGTTACAGGTGTATGCCATCCATTTACGTAATCCCTTTAAGTCCTCTCTCTCTCACACACACACTGTAAAATGATGGATATTTTAATATATCAATAGTAGTAACTTTGTTTAACCAAATATGTCGCACATCATAAATCTATTTAATTAAAAATGGACAACTCAAGTTTTAGGACACCTTTACCTTCCCTCCAATATCTATTTGTTACCAGAACAATCAAATCATTAAGTCATGATGTTAAACCCCTTGGGGATGAACCATTTGCCTCTAATGTCATCCCTGATATATTAAGATAGATAAAAGTCGTGGGAAATGATTCAAAATCATTTAGAGCATTTTAAATAATAATCTTACAGATATTTTATAAACTCAGTCTCAAAGAACTGATAAGCTTCATATGGAGAACAAGTTTCCTTTCTTTTATATGATAATTCTGTATGGTGATTCTATATGGCGATAAGGGAAGAGAAGAATACAGAACGTGTGGAGATAGATAAAGAGTAAAAGAAGAAATTCAAAGGAAAGGGAGATATCCAGGCTCTGACGAACTAAGAAGAGGAGAGAAAGACTTCAGCGTGGCTGACCACCTAAGTACTACCTTGGGTGCTTACACTTGTTATTATCCCGTTACCATAGTGATCAAGGAAGCACAAATAACCCAAGGAATGAAGCAAAACAGAGCAGGATGATGGATGGGGAAATGATGGAGGAGAGAGGAAGAAGTAGGCTGTCAATTCCCACCCTCCAGAGGGTGCTCTTAAACACCCGCAACAGAGGGAGGAAGGGTCAGCACTGCGCTGGCGGACAGTTCCTCCACACGCCCTGGCTGGTTTCTGCTACTGCCAGAGCAGACCTTATCATCCCAGCTCATTTTGTTCCCCAGAAGTGGGACTGTTTGCTCTTGATTATTCATTTAAACCAAGCAATGATTGTTTATAAATAAATGATTTCCCCCAGGGCATTCTAAATTGCCGTGTCCTTATGTATATTTTTTTTCCATTGGAATGATAATTTTTCTCCGAGTACTTTGAATACTGCAAAGTTCGGCCGCGTAGGCATTTATTTTGTTAATATTAATCTGTGTTAATTGAAGTAAGTCGGATGAAACAAAAATAGAAGACGGGAGAAAATTTAGATAGAATTCAGGATCCCAATGGTGTAGAGATAAAATTGTTAATAATTTTAGCCTACATTTTCCCAGGACTGTGTTGCTTTCACTGGTCTGAGGGTAGCTTATTTCTAAATGTGTGTCCACAGTTGTGCCCCAAGGGCTCAGGAAGGCGAGACAAGAGGGCTACAGGCTTGAGGTAAACAGGGCATCCATCATGATGCCAGTCTAGACTACACAGCAAGAGCCTATCTCAGAAAAAGTATATGTGTCATTCAGTAGGATTTGTATTCGGATGTTTTCAACTGACATTGAACTTTGCAGACATATTTTAATTGCTGTGTAAGTTATATTTAGCTTATATTTAGCTGTTTAGACCCTCCACTAATTTGCTGCTACCAAAAATAAGGCACCCATCCCAGGAAGTATGTCTTATTTAGGTTTGAAATCATTTCCTTTGGATAGAATAAGGAAAGACATTACGTTTTAAAATTTATGATGCTAGAAGATGGCTGTTCCTACACTGGTTTTAAGGATGACTGTATGAATTTGCACGGCCACAATTCAGTATGTATTTAAAACTTTATGCAGGTTTAACGTTTCCTTCAAACTTATAAATGTGTAGCTAAGAGACAATTATCTTATCTTATTCTTACACAAATAGGGTTAAAATTTTGTTAGACTTTAAGTTAATGTGAGTCTTCTGATTATATTGGTTCATCTCTACTTAAGAATATCTAATATTGAAAAATCCTAAATGTTCAAATTGAGTACGTTAAAGAGATAGGTGTTTACAATATCCAGACATTAATTCATTATTGTTCCAACATACACACACATGCACACACACACAGAGAGAGAGAGAGAGACAGACAGACAGACAGACAGACAGACAGACAGAGACCCATGTTGTAGACAGTTTCTGTGCTAGACACTTCACAAATGCCCGCTCAATTAGTTTTTCCATTGCCCCTTTGAAATGCATATAGAGGTGACTTTCGTGTTATTGTCAGGGAAGCGAGCTACACATAGTTTAGAAACACATCCCAAAAGTCGCATGGCTCCTGGATAGCTGAGCTAAAATTTGAATGTGATTACTTTAGCTCTAGAGCCTTTTGCATTTCCGGAATAGCTACAGTGCTCTCTCAGACGGCTAGTTCTTTTCCACAAGTGCACGTAAGCTGAAAGTAAATTTCCCATCTCTCTGGGAACATGTGTGAATTTGAATTCAAGGCACACTCTCCAGAGGACGCAGCCTTCTTGTCGAAGAAGTAGCTAAGCCTGTGCCTTCCGAGAGGAGTTTGAGTCAACACATCATTTTTCATGGGACGCGTGCTCTCATTTCCCACAGGAAGTTACTAAATCATGTAGACAGGAGGTGCCCTCCTCAAGGTCAGAGTCATAGCTCTAACCAGGTCTTCCCGTCTCTAATTCAGCATTATTGTTTGTGTGCCATGATTCCTAACTGTCAGCTGGAAGTTCTGGGACTCCAGGAGAGGAAAAGGGGGGACATGGGACACAGTTCATCAGTAAGAAGCAGGGAAAACAACCCCCTGCTGGCTGGTAAAGGCTAATGTGAGATAGCAAGATGAAAGCATTTAGCACATTGCTGGGAATGCAGGAAATGCTTGATACATTTGTTTTCTATTTTTATTAAAACCACTCTGCTCGCTGTTAGAAAAGGTATAGATTCCTGGCAGGTGCACTGAAATGTTATGTCGGGAAAAGAGACATACTTGAACTCACATTCTTAAAGGGTTTTAATGCTACAGGGTGAGGGAACCTAGAAGTTTTTGCAAACCATACCTCCACAATCCTAGATTAAACCTGACCTAGAAAGAGGAAGTGAAAATGAGCTAAGGGCTGAAGCAGGTGCTGAGGGCACCACAAGCACCTTGCGTGGGCTGTGTCTCCTGTGACACTTACACACGCTGGTTCAAGGTCTCTTAACCATTTGATGGTTCGTGTTAGATTTTGGGAGAAAGCCCCCAAGAGGAAATAAATATGGATGGTGGATGAATACTCTGCCATTAAAATATGCTTACGGAAAAAGAGTTGAGTGAGATTTCCGGATCCTGAGAAAGCTGATATTTCACGGAGCCTTTCCCTCATACTTACTTAGGGAGTTTTAGGAAATTTTCTAAAATCCTGAAGGTAAAATTACTTGATTCTTTGTGAACTAAATTACTCCTGGTCTCCTCTGAACTACTTCTAGCAACTAGTGCAGTTCACACCTCAATTATGCTGTCTGGCTGTAAATTCTATTTCCTGTGAGCTATGTATTATTTTCATTTTATTCAAATAGCAACTAAAAGAGGCAGGAAAATGAACTGTGCAGGTTTTTAAGCAATTCAATAAATATTTCTAAAATAAAAGAGTGGGTGGCAATAAATAAGTATGGTAATACACCCTCAGCGAAAAGAAGTGGAAAATAGTATACATTTTGTTAAAGCCATCTCAAAGAGTTTGCCCTGTAGAGTATGCTGCAGTATCTTTTACTTCCTAGAGATCATGTTGTCCGAAGCACAGACTAAATCCCCATGTTGTAGTTGCCTTGTGTGGAGGTTAATTCTATGTGGCAACCTCATTGGGCCATGAAATAATCACTGCCTTGTGAATAATCTTCCAGTTGTTTCTGGATGAGACGAAAAGTTAATTTGGTAAAGTGTGTAAATAAAGCATTTTACTTTCCCTAACCTGGACCTGAATAGAACAGAAGGGGCATTCTTTCTGGCTGACTGTCCTGACTGCTGGTCTTATCTGGAATGAAACATTAACTCTCCTTGGTATGTGTGTATATGTGTTTATATATATATATATTAATGATGCATATAGTTATATCTCTATAGCTATATATCAAATTATATTTAATTGTGCATACTGTCATACATAAACACATTTACAAAGCAAGATAGCTGAATGGGTAGATTGAGATGAAACTCTGACTTCTGACAGGCATCTGGCGAGGGCTATCTGTACATAACACCATCAGTTCTACACTCTTGTCTGCAGAGAGCTAACAGATCACGGATCACAAGAGGTTATAATCTCTTAGCATCGTGGATGGTTTTGCTTTGTTATAAATCACAGAGCAGCCATGCGTCTCACTGTAGCACAGTGTTATTCAATGAAAGCTGCTTTATTAACATTGCACATGTATGAGTGTTCTTGTCAGACTTCAAAACACATTGTCCATTGTAGCGTTGGTGGCCACAGAACAATAATTTTCTGATCAAACTTTGACATGATTAAGTCCAACAATGAAATATTCCAAACAATAACTTCGGGAAACTATAAATAACAAAATATATTTTAAACGTGAACGTGTGTCAGCATGTTTATTAATATAAGATGCTATTTTGAGGATACTCCCATTGCATTAGTTTTGTTAACTCTGTGTCCAAGATTCTGAGGTGGTTTAAACATTTCGTTTGTGAATGGACAATATTAAAAGTAGTCGAGGTCTCTAAAATGTCAGTCTGTTTCATGGTCACTAACATCACAGCCTGGAACTAATGGTACTAGTGTCTTACATTTGAAGTACTCAACCCTAGCTAGTGATTCCACTTTCACAAGGTCTCAGATAAAATGTTGATCATGCATGTCCTGATTGACTTGCTAGTTGAGAGTAGGAGCCACATGCTTCCCCCCGGGGATCCCTATGCTTAGGGACTTCTTTCAAACATTCTCCACTTGGAGAGATGTCAATATACTTGCCTGACAACTCATTGCTAATTGTCCCTAGACCCTTCGCTATGTGTGGCTTTACAAGCGGCATCCTAGAGTAATCAATCAATCAATCAATCAATCATCTATCAAATCACAATGATGTATAGTCCTTGCATTAGAACCCTTTCAGTTTGTACTAAGAAACGTGCATGATAAACAAACAACAACAACAAAAAAAACCAAAAGGAAACAAAGAAAAGAACAGGGAGAGTTGAAAGAAGGAGCTTTTGGTATATAACCGGCATTTACAAACCTGTTGTCTAAAGCCTTGAAATGAATCACTCTACACCTTACTCAGAGGGGCATTAGTCTTCCCTTCTCTCTGATAGTATCTCTGATAGTATAAAGAGATACTAAGAGATACTAAGCCGGGCGATGGTGGCACACGCCTTTAATCCCAGCACTCGGGAGGCAGAGGCAGGCGGATTTTTGTGAGTTCGAGACCAGCCTGGTCTACAAGAACTAGTTCCAGCGCAGGGCTCCAAAGCCACAGAGAAACCCTGTTTCAAAAAAACCAAAAAAAAAAAAGAGAGAGATACTAATATTAAGGGAAGCTCTGCAAATAGTTTATATTCTCAGTTTACTCTTTTACTCTGTGCGAATGGCAATCTCTTCTGCCAGCAATGAGCCATAAAGGGAGAAAAGAATAACTGGCAGCTTGTGATGGTGTGTTATAGAAAGCCTTCTGAAAGTGATTGAACTCTCTCTGGCCTTTCTAAATCATCTTTGATGAGATCACAAAGAAAAACAGATTGGTGCGAGTTTCAAATCTATCTTCGATCAATATGTGCCAATCCTTTGCTTTTCTTTCTTTTTCTGTGTGTGGCGGAGAAACGTCAAAAGAATATAGCTAAGAGCGGCCTGACTAGAGTGTGTGCCCGTCTGTTAGCTGGATGAGACATGGAGAAAGAGTGAGAAGTGGGAGCCATACGTTGTACTATAGTCTACCCTGCTGACTGTAACAAGTGCAGATACTGGGGTCAGCAGGCAGCCTGAGTGTGCTCTGGCAGGCAAACAGGGAGGCAGCCAGCCAGCGTGGCATTAAGAATGGTGTAACCAGAGCACCAGCCCTATGATCTTGGAGGAGCACTTCACCACCCCAGAGTTTCAGTTCCCCTGTCCGTTCAGTGGAGAGAAGTGTGTGGATTTAGCTCATCCCACAAACCAAATAAGACTACCCAAACAATGTCCGCTATGCAGTGTTCATAAGGTAAACATTGTTTTCTTTCTCTTGGTCCCTCAGAGGAACTTCCTTCCTGTTTACTTTTATTTGCATTTACACAGTCCTGAAACCACCCAGAAAAAAAAAATCCTTCCTATTGTTACATGTAAGACTTAGGAGCAGAGGAGTAGGGAGCTCTTTCTGAGAACCAGATCAAATACCACCTCTAGCGGACCTACCTCCCCTGCGGCATCACCAAGCACTTTTCTTTAGCCTATCAGTAGCACATTCTGTTTTATCCTTTTTGATTAGTTCTGGTTCAACGTCATTCTCTTCCTCCATTCCTTCATCTCAGAGTCCGAGAGGGTGATTCCAGCTCTCAGGGAACATTTCTTGGGTACCCAACTCAGAAACCATGTGATACCTCTTACCAGTAGAGCTGTCGTTGCCCGATGGTGTCCAGGTACATAACTTATTTCCTAAAATATAATGTTTGAAATACCAGCGAACCGTATTTTCTTTACTCTGAAGGTCGAATGGTCACCCCCAAATAAACAAACAAACCCTAGGGGTTCTCTAGGCCTCTTATTCTCAAATAAACCTTTCTTGAGTTCTGTAAAATGAAAGCATTTTCACTTCGTGCTGGAGCTTTGTACATTGCCCTTCACCGGAGTTATTTCCCCAGTAAATTGCTGTGGTTGGTATCTCGGGCTTGGGGGGGACGAAAACGGTTCTATAATGAAAATGCCCACAGGTTCTTATCTGCAGCAGCGTGAGTGGAGACGTATCATCTCACTGATTGTAGAAACCGGACGCCTGTTTTCGCTGGAGGGGGTAAAGACATCTCCTGCAGCCTGGAGGTTTGAGTTTTTCCACTTGAAAGGTTTATGAGGAAAAAAAAATTGCTGTAAGGAACTAGGAGGCTATGCAGACTTCCCTTTGTTTCCCGGTAATGCGGTAAATTGTGTTTCCCTGAGGATCTTGCATGGAGATGGTCACAGTGTTGCCTGCTTCCTTACGCTTAGGGCTGTGTAATGGCTTTTTAGATTCACTAGGAAGAAACTGCCATCTTGATCTTCTTTATATTTTCAAATAATGCCTATCATTAATAGATAGGTATCAGTTTAAAGGAAGTTTATCATTCATAGGTAGGTATCAGTTTAAAGGAAGTTTATCATTCATAGGTAGGTATCAGTTTAAAGGAAATTTATCATTCATAGGTAGGTATCAGTTTAAAGGAAGTTTATCATTCATAGGTAGGTATCAGTTTAAAGGAAGTTTATCATTCATAGGTAGGTATCAGTTTAAAAGAAGTTTATCATTAATAGATAGGTATCAGTTTAAAGGAAGTTTATCATTAATAGATAGGTATCAGTTTAAAAGAAGTTTATCATTAATAGATAGGTATCAGTTTAAAAGAAGTTTATCATTAATATATAGGTATCAGTTTATAGGAAGTCTATCATTAATAGATAGGTATCAGTTTAAAGGAAGTTTATCTTCTTACCCGCAACAGCAATGCAGTAGAGTTGACACTAGGAAAGCAAAGAACATTGAATTGAAAATTCTCATCGCTAGAGATGTTTAAGTAACAGTCCATTTCTCCATAGTGTCATTTAGAGTGCCAAGTACGTAATAATTGACAGACTATGCCAGATATTTTTAAATGTCTCCTTTTATTTGTACATAGTTTTAGTTTTTCGCATGTATTAGTGGTATATGAAAATCGGTTTCATGGTGACACTTTCTTTTTTTTTAAAATATTTATTATGGTTTACAATAGTCTGTCTGTGTTATGATTGAAGGCCAGAAGAGGGCACCAGACCTCATTACAGATGGTTGTGAGCCACCATGTGGTTGCTGGGAATCGAACTCAGGACCTTTGGAAGAGCAGGCAGTGCTCTTACTGCTGAGCCATCTCTCCAGCCCCATGGTGACACTTTCTTACATGCATATATTTGATGCTCTTAGCCTTGGTCAAAGCCACAAAGTCACAAAGTCTTTGGCGCTGATGGTGAAATTCTAGATCCCAACTCTAAGCTGATACAAAGTCTCTCTTTCTTGTTTGTCAAACATTTAGCATTTTTTAACCCCTAACTATTCTTACAAAGCACTATGCCAGGATAGCTATGGAATAATGCCCGGGGCAGAGGGAGGAACCCTGGCCTGTGGTTTGCCCCTTACCACTAATTCGTGTGATCAAACAACGGAGTGGTATCTGCCTGAATCTGGAATGGCGGAGATGGCCCAGTGCGTGACCCTCAGAGAATGCATCAAAAGCAAAAACCTCTGCTAAGAACAGCTGTGAGAACACATGTTTCCTTCAAGTAAAATTGCACCTGTGTAATGAAGACAGATGAGTATCTCAGAGAACAGAAGTAGGAGAACGAATCCAGGCTATGGGTCCCTTTCCCCGTCTGGTTCATAACATTCTGTAGGCAACACTTGTCAAGGAGATACAGTGGCTGTCGAGTCCCGTGAACAGACAGGAATGAGAATATGTTGTCAAGGCAGCTGGAAACAGAGCTGCCTTTTCTTTTCCATTTTTTCTATTTTCTTGCTGTTGTTGTATGTGTATGTATATATGCAAGCATGCATGTGCAAACACAGTCATGCGTGGACATCTATATGTGTACACACATGTATATGGAGACCACAGGCCAATGCCAGGTGTCTTACTGGGCTGTTTTCCAGCGTGGATATCTCATTGAACTTAATGCACATGGATTCAATAGAATGGTTGGCCGGTGGACTCCAGAGATCCTTTTGTCTCCACCCCCCAGAACCTGGATTAAAGATGTGAACTCAGGCCCCCATGCTTGCATATCAAAAACTGTACTGGCTAAACCATCATCACCCCAGCCCTTCTCAACTCATTGCAATTCACTTCAGAAATCCAAAACCTCCAAACAAGTTTTGTGTATCTCTCCTTTGTTGGTTATTTATAATCCTAGCATCACAGGACGCAACAGAATCTATTTGAGCTCAAATCTCTCTTCTTTCTCCTTCTTGGATTTGTAGATCCAATATATCTTTAAATGAAAAGCTAAAACTCTTTGTAAAAATGGCTCAAATTTTAGGTACGATTGCATCCATGGGAGGCAAGGTACAAGCGTGTAAATTTATTCTAAGTGAAATCAGCTTTCTACTTATAATCAATCAATAGCTAGTTTTAGATGTTTCTAGATTGTACTACACTTTGTGTGTATGTGTGACGGGGCATTCCTATAAGTCCAGCATGAAAATTTCTAAATTTTATGATTAATATAAAAAAATATAGCCCCCAAAAGTGCTATTTTACTTTATCATATCACAGTGCTCTCTAATTTTAAATAAATATGTGACACTGGTATGAACTTTGTTTTTATAGATCTTTAAAGAAAATATTTACTCAAAGAATAGAATTCTATTTCCAAATGTTGATCTAAGTTGTTACTTCTCATTTAATTAATGATGTTTTATTTAACTATTCCTTCTGAATATGCTAAGAAAAACCCATGGCAAAATCCATTCTGATGTGACTAAATATTTAGAAAATTAAGAGATAACAAGTGGACTTAAATAGGATTACAGCAATCCAGCTCCTGCTGGTTTTGAACTCTATTTAAAATTCAATGTTATTTTCTTCCGTCATGTCTGGAGAATCAAATTTGTCAAAATTTGGGAATAACTTGAGGAAATGCCATGGTGCCCAAAGGTGATGGTGTTTTTAAAAATCCTTGGCACACATAGTAGAGTAAATCCCATTCAATCCAATTGATAGATTGTAATATTTCCTGTAAAAGTGTTTTGATATGCATTTGTAAAATATCATTGAGATGGGTCGTGTACAAAATGTGAGCTTGTTTATTGTCAAATATGTGACATTGATATAATGGCAATGTGGAGTCCTTTTCTTGCCTACTGTCTGGCTTGTCAGAACTCCCAAATTTTGTCTGTATTAATTCACTTGACTTCTTGTCATCTGTCACCTTGTATTTTTTTTTAATTGTTGCTTATAAAATTCCACTTGCCAGTAAGAGCATTATGAGTTTATTTAGCAAATAAACATTTATCCTCTTCTACATGTATTCTATGGCTGACAATGGTTTGGATGTTTTCCAAAGAGGCAACGAACGCTATTATTATTCATATATATATATATATTATTCATATATATATATATATTATTCATATATATATATATATATATCCTTAAGTGATCAGTTTGTGTCATCTCCCCCAGAAGACTTCCACCAGATCCTCTCTGTTCACATGGAGTCATTAAATTGTTTCTTTCAAATTATCCTGAATTTTCACAAGACTTAAGACATTATAATGGACAGAGGAGTCTGGGTTGCACTTGAATACATGTGTACTAACCTGCTGCCTTCCACATACCACCTACTCAATTATGCTCATAGGATAATGGATTTATGTAATTTTATTTCAAATTAAGCAGTTATTTCAGAGAAGAGCAGACCCTACTTTTTTCTTTGTGAGGTAACAATAAGATTATATCATTTCTTTCTTATCTTTCATATTTCTCAGAACCTTCCCAGGGAGCCCTCCTTGTTCTGCAGAATGATGTCCTGAATATTTCAGCTTAGGCATTTTATTTATACATTTAATTTCTCTTGGACTCCACATTATAAAATTATCAATAACAATGAGCTGTTTAGTAAACAATAAAGGAACGTTCAGTTTTGAACTAAGACCCAGAAGGCAATTGGTACTTATGGGAGGGGGGTGAGTGGAAGTATGGATGGCTGTAAGTGTAACCTTCACAGTCACACATACTGGAGGAGATGGGCTACATACACCAAAGCAATTCATAGGTTTTCAACAGTGCAAAGGGATTTTGCTTGTGAACTGATACAGCTTTAATCCCTGTGACAACCTCGGTATCTCGATATTATCCACTGCCATTCGTAGAATGGAATGATTTTCAGGAGGACTTTCGGGACTTTGCCTTTCTCTCTCTATGATGAGGTCCTGGTGTAAGGACCCTGGCATCTTTGGGACACAAGCCTCGGGTTTGTTAGCTATGGAGTCACCAAATGCTGCAAGGAAAGGTGCTGTTGGGAATGGCATGCTGTAGCAGGCTTGCAGCATCAACATCTTCTCTATTTCAAGGAGACCCGCCAACTCCTGTGAAAGGATTTCCGAATTTAAGTCCTGTTAGAAGTCATTTATTTTTCCATTTGTCAGTAAAGGGCTTTGAATGCTTCGTTCCCTTAAAGACAGTTCTGGCCAAGTAGGCAGAACTGTTAAAGGCTGTTGCTAAGAGCCGTCAGCAGAAAGGTTCTTAAATTAACTGATAAGCTACCTCACACCCTTTCTAGAAATGAAAATGTGCACATATGTGTGCTCACATATCTCCTTAAAAATATCATACATATCAAAGAATAAGACAGCCATTACCTCTAAATTAAGATTAAGCGGGGCTTCGACCTAGAAAGGGAAAAATAAGAAAATGGTTGTATTAGTTACATAGGAAAAATTCTGATCAATAACAGTCTAGCTATTTGAACATCAAAACACTCGGGCATCTTCTGTCATTCTTCTGCGTATTCTGGGCAACATATACAAAATATAGGTATATTCATGACACCTAGACTCTTCTGTTTAACGCTGTATCCCTCTACCCGACGGTCTTTGTGGCAAGTGGCACTGGTGATCATTTGTTGTGTATAAGAAAGGAAGACTATAGAGACACTTGTCCCATCTTTATGAATGAGGAATCGAAGGTTCAGGAGTCAAATAACATTCCAAACTGTAGTGGGGGAGGCACACATAACTGCCGAACTCGGAATCTCATACTCTGAAGGAAAATGTTTTTTTCCCTTTTAAAATATTTTTCAGGATAAAAAAAACAAAACAAAAATAACGAGAAAATAAACATTACTGTAAAGCCTAGATTTAACCCCTGGAAGCTTAGAAATTGACATTTGTAAAGATAGCTGATTAGAGAGGCAGGGAAGCAGACTTGAAAAACTGAGTGTTACATTTTTAAACTGATTCCAACCTAGTAGTGGCCTGAGGATGTGGAAAAAAATTTACATTCTCAAAGATTCATCCCCATGTGTATATGTGATGACAATGGTTTATGAAAACACATATTGTAAGAATTAAAGTGGTTGTGAGTTAAGATAAACAAGCATCTGGCACGGTCTTTACCATAAACTACTGGGCAGTGTTGTTACTCTTACCTACAGCATTTGGAACGTGATTTGAGGCTGTCTTATTCCAAGGGTGAACTCCAAATGCTTTCTCCTGCA
>JAQHUG010000251.1:1766798-1787685 GCA_028555095.1 Dicrostonyx torquatus | reverse complement strand
AAAAACTAACATTCATAGCATGAACTTTGGCTAACACTTTTTGTAGCAAACTTAGGAGACCACTGGAAAAAAGTCCCTGAGTCCTGGCGGGTATCGCCAGACCCAATTTCTGTCTTATGAAGTGCAATGATGGGCTTTTCCTGACTCTGCCACAAAGCATCCAGTTCTACTGAAGCCTCTCAATAGCACTTCGATTCTGAGTTTGTCAGAAGGATGAATGGTAGGATGTTTATAAGCATGAAGAACATCCTAGACTTCCTTGGTTCCCCATGTCTTCACTTTATAGCATCACCGCATCTTTCTAAGGGGCAGGGAGGCATGCTGTTTTTGATAAGAACACTCAAAGCAATGGCTGAGCTAATCGCCTTAAGATCCAGCCCAGCTCCGTTCTATGCTCTCTATTCCTTCCACATGCCTTCCATTCTCCTCTTCTGTGTGTGTTTGTCTCCAGTGTTGCGGTAGCCACTGGGGCATTTATGAGTGATACACTCGTGAATCCCAAGATGAAAAGACGGCCGGGATGTCCTTGCTAGCCATTGTCTTTTAGAGGCTACAAGTTAAAGCAATCACATGTGATAGAGAAATCACATGCATTCATCGTGGACCCATGAAGAACAACAAAAAACAGACACAAAAGGGGGCACGCGAGAGTCCAGAGAACAGTTAACAAATTTCTACATAGGTAATGCCATAACAACAACAACAAAAAAGATCTGCTTGGATCTTGAACAGTAAGTCAAAATTTTCCAGATGCATAGCAAAGGGCATTTCACACGGAAGGATCAGTACAAAGGAAGCAGAGCCTTGTGGTTGCTGAGAAGTCACTGGGGAATACTGCAGAGATGGGAGCAGGATGAAAGAAGGAGCGAGGAGAAAGAAACCTTGGGAGCTGTCAGGTCAGCTTTTATACGGCACAGGCTTCATTCTGTGGACAGCGTAAGCCTATGGAATTATTTCGACTTAGGGGTGCATGAGCTTATTTTGGAAATGATTTTATTGCCCTTTTCATTGTTTTTCTACAGCATGTACCGTATGAACGCTCTGTTATGCAAATATATTCAATAGCTGTAACAGACCGTTGTTAAAGTTTTTCAGGAAAAATAATGGATCCTAGTAAGTTTTTGGTGATGTGGTATTCTATTCAGCTTTAATGACTCTTGACCGTCATGCCATGTCTGTACCTGGGGACACTTCACCATGTCCCGATGAGGTATTTTAGCCGCAGTCTGATTTCGCTGAATGAATAGTACGGGGCCTGGCAAGATGTCTCCGTGTAAATGTGCCTTGTGACCCAAGCTCAGTCCACAAAACGCATGCATTTGCCCTTTGGCAGTGGGGCGAGATGATTTTCAAT
Source organism: Dicrostonyx torquatus (assembly GCA_028555095.1). Classification (NCBI taxonomy): domain Eukaryota; kingdom Metazoa; phylum Chordata; class Mammalia; order Rodentia; family Cricetidae; genus Dicrostonyx; species Dicrostonyx torquatus. Next base: position 1,786,331 of record JAQHUG010000251.1, on the reverse strand, counting down.
TGGTATGTTGACAAAAAGTCTTGCCCTTTCTGTTGTCATTCTGAATCCTATCTGGAGGGATATATGTGGTGCAGCGAGGAGAGATGAGGATTTTGTTGTTGTTGCTATTTATTTGTTTATTCATTGAGAACTTATAATCATGGCAACGAAAGTCCATAGATACACATCTTCCACTCCTGGGAAGTTTATAATGGACACACACACAAACATACATATTATGTATGTATGTATGTGTGTGTGTAAATGTGCATGTATTATGTATATAGAGAGAATGCTCAAAATGATGATTCACTATGACTAATTATGAAAGAGTAAAAAAATCCACTCAAGCCAAAGCTTGTATAAAAGAGCAAGAAGTAGGGGAAAAGGCTTCTTCTCTCTTAGCATCTCAGTGAGTCTCCAGATCTGGGAATTTTAAGTAAGCCCACATTCATGAATTCATCTGGGAGCACCCACACATGCTGTGTGCTGAACATGCTGCTGTTCACTGCCGCTAAAAGCAGCTTCCTGGTCTGGTGAGAGAGATGAACATGCAATATGTACCAGGATAGTTCTATAAAAAGGACGGGAAGCAGAAAGTGGAAGCCAACAAAGGAAGGCGGAAAACAGAGCTGCGTGAACAAAATTAACCCTTTGGAATTTTATATGAAAATGAAATTCTGTGAAAATTTTAGATCAAGTACTATGTGGAATTTCCTTTGCTAATTTCGTTGTGGGTTTTTTTTTTTGGTTTTTCGAGACAGGGTTTCTCTGTAGCTTTGGAGCCTGTCCTGGAACTAGCTCTTGTAGTCCAGGCTGGTCTCGAACTCACAGAGATCTGCCTGCCTCTGCCTCCCAAGTGCTGGGATTAAAGGCGTGTGCCACCACCGCCTGGTTATTTCATTGTATTTTCATGGGGAGGCAATCACAAGAAATAAGCCTAGAAAAGGAGACAGGACTGACATATTGAATGATTTAACAGGTCATGCCAAGTTGATTGCATCTCCAAAACTTATACTTGTTTAAACTAATGATTAACTTTAATGTTAGCTACTCAGCATGAGAATTAGACATTTATCAATTATATATATATATATATCTGTAGTAAATGTTATGAGCATTAAGTGTAGGTAACTGTATTTATTTAAAATAGGAGAGAGAGAGTAGCCAGGCAGTGGTGGCACATGCCTTTAATCCCAGCACTCGGGAGGCAGAGGCAGGAGGATCTCTGTGAGTTCGAGGCCAGCCTTATTACAAGAGCTAGTTCCAGGACAGACTCCAAAGCTACAGAGTAACCTTGTCTCAGGAAAAAGAGAGAGAGAGAGAGAGAGAGAGAGAGAGAGAGAGAGAGAGAGACAAAATAGGAGAGAGAGTAAAATAGAGTTGAGGAAACAGAGACAGAGGAGACTGTCATGGTTTAGGGTTACAGTATTTGTTTTAAGCATGTGATATTGCTTGTAACTTTATTCAACAGCGACCATCTAGTAGTTTGCTTTCATTATTGCAAAACATTCAAGTTACTTTCATAGAAACTCCTTTTTCCTTTGTCCCCACATTTCACCTGTCAGTATAACGAGTGCTGACAGACAAGAGATTAACAACCAGCACAGCCACCACAAGCACACTGGTTTGGATGGCCTTTCTCTGCTGCCGCCTGCATCCCCTAGATGCAGACACTAGAACAAACCTACTGAACAAAAGGCAATCAATAAATGTTTGTTAATGGCTCAGATGAGCCACTTCTTCTCCTAAGCACAAGATATGGCAATAGAAGCAAAGTACTCATAGTTCTATGCAAGAAGTATCCCAGGATCGCTCTGGATGTGGTCCATCACAAAATTGTAGATTTAAAACATTTGGGATTTTTTTGTGGGGGGACTTTTGTACGTAGGTTGTAGTTTTTCAACATGGGCTTTGCAGTCGACAGCGTCCTGTTGTGGTTTTAAAAGATTCTACATGTCTGGTAGACTATGTTAGACAGGAGTCTGGAACATTCGCATGTTAGGAGAAAGCACAGTGACTCTGCATTATAATGTGTGTTACATGGTAGTTGATGCAGAGAGATCCTTATTCATACGATTTTACATAAAGAGACCCCCAAAGTCAGAAGTCCTGCTTTACTGGCCACGTAAAAAGACTGTTCGTCCTTAACTGATAAGTAATTATAAAAATGTTAAACATAATTTGCTTTCACATTGCTGGGTAGCCGTTCACTTGCCCTTGGTTTCCCTCTTCAGTTGTTGGCTTCTATAGTCTCATAGATAGCTCAATATAGAAACTATTAAAATCCTTTGTCTAGTCTGAGTGATTGCAGGTTATAAACATGTAAACATGGTTATCACAGAGAAGACACAGATAGAATATGGGCACAGGTCATTCCTATGGATGCTTGAAGCTTTGTAGGGGAGATAATACTTCCATAATTAAAATAAATATATGTGATATCAAAGGAAAAACCGGGAAATTAAATCTAGCCAGAAAATGAAGAGGACATGAAAAGGAGTTAACCTTTGAACTCAACTTTGAGCTCAATTGGATGGATGGAATTTATGGTCTTGGGTGGCAGAAGTAAAAGGGCCACGAGAATTTTACAAACACAACAGAGGCCTGGGAGAGACATCAGGTGAAGATGTTGGCTTCCGGCCCTGAGTCCCGCCTATGGGGATGGGAGACATGACTGGTAGACGTTCTCCTTGGCTTCTGTGTGTGCAGCATTGCGTCACCACCACTCCCCAGTAAATAAATGTAACGAACGTTTAAGAAATAAAAGTAACTGGTGAGAAGATCTCCTTTGGGGTACGATGAATAACAAATGACTGTACGACACAGGGACGATTCTTTGTGTCACCATCCTAGTGATTCCTGTATGCAGAGAAAGTAGCCAATAGACTGTAATTGCATGGCATCTGCCACTTTCTTAGATGCTCACTGTCACTGAGTGCAGTGGTTAAAGTTGAGGACCTTGGGATCAGCGGAACTGGAGTTGGAATGACCAAGTCTGCCCGTTATTTTAGTTTTTTCATTTGGGGTAAATCGTGTAACTTCTCTAAAACACAATTCCCTTAATGACAATGACAACGTGTGGAACACAGAGAATAGCTGTGTAAAAGCTAAATCAGATTAAAGTAGATAACCTGCTTGCTGCCTCTGTTGCTGACACAGCAACCAGTCTACAACAAGCTGCTGTTAAATTGGAGGAAGGTAAAGGACGGTGTCTGGAATTTCTTTCTTATGCTCTACACGGTTTTCAATTAGACAAAATTTCTTTATTTTAAAAATAAGTGTATTAGTTTGTTGATTGACAAATAATAACATTGTATATCTAGGTAGTACAGGATGTTTTACTTAATTGTGTATTATAGGAAATAGGAATAGCCTAGTTAATTCTCATACGATTTCATGAACTATTTCCACAATGGGAACACAATCTATTCCCTGAACAATTTTTAAGCAGGCAACATATAATTGTTAAGTATGGCCACTGTACACAGCAGCAGGTCACTACAATGTATTCCTCAAGGCTAAACTTTGTTTCCTTAATCAACCTCTCCACTTTATCTCTCCTCTTTCACCCTGCTCCATGGCTATTAAGTCTCTATTCTCTGTTTCTATGAGATCAACATTTTTAGATTCTATATAATGATGAGATTTTCTAAGTTTTTCTTCTGTAACTATCCTGTTTTACAAACACACTATTGTACAAATTACAAACTATTATAAATGGTAGAATATCTGTATTTCTAAGGCTGTATAATATTATATTATGCATTTATATATTTTCTGTTTTGGACATTGGCTGCTTGCATATCCTGCCTATTGTTAATAATGTTAAAATGAATGAGAGTGGAGACATCTCTTTGATATACCCACCTCAAGGATCATAAAGGGAAAAGAAAACCTTCCCAAAGTTTTTTCCTTTGTTTTATTTTTGAAACACTATATTTGCATATGCATTAAATTAATAAGATGCTTGGCTTTTTATTTTTCTTCCATGACAGAGTATTACTACATAGCTCAAGCTGGCCTACAATTAGTGATCCTCTGGCAAAATTCTATAGGTAGAGATTGCAGGTGTGTTCCATGACACCTGGCTGAAATACGCTTTTGAGTCCTTATCATTCACATGCTCTATCCAAACTCTGAGCCTTTTTGTCTCATCCACTATAGCTTAATTGTAAGTACGGCATGTGTACATGCATGTTTGTGTGTTTGCTCAGCCCTGAATTTCTCTCTCTTCCTTCTGATCTGGCTGTTACCATGGTAGTACCAAAAATTGCATCCCTAGTTTCTTGGAGCTTTACTAGAAAAAAAAAAGGAATATATGATGGATTGCGTCCAGAGAACCATAAAGCCTTTGCTTTAACCACTGTAGTCTAGGGTAGGACAATGGGGGAAGTGGAATTAAATACAAGAAAGGTCATGTCAGTGGTGCCCATCCTGAAACACTTAACTACTTAAGTACATGATAATCGCCGGGCTGTCTACCTGCTCATTCATGTGTTCATATTTAATGCTGGTAAAATGAGCCATTTCCTCGTTATTCTTGGCTCACTGGCTGCTAACGCTAAATATTCTATTTCAGCTTGAAACGTTGCCTCTGAACAAACACATTCATTAATAAAGTCAGAGTATCCAAAATAGACTATTGCTTTCTTGTATCCCAGGATGGCTGTCAGTCTTGCCTGGGGACCATGAATAGAGAAACAAGACCTTGGATACTCTGTCTTGGCAAGTTAGAGTCCCCAGATGATAATTTTGTACCTACCAGGAAGTTCAGAACCATGCTAAGGTTTTTCTACTGGTAACATTGCTATTTCACATGTAGTCCATGTCACTAAGATCTGTGAAATTTCGGAAACTCGGTTTCTTGATCATTAGTAACAGGTACTAAGTCAGTGCTGCAAACTGGTCACTATCATAATTTACTTATGCAATCTTTAATCTGGTTAAGTAAGTGTAAGGGGGGCCCTATAGATTTTAAAGAAATTTGATTTTTGTGTAAATGTGTGCAGAAATAGTTTAGAAAAGGTAACTGGGTCCTTTTGCTTCTGAGTAACTCTCAGTCCAGCAGAGGATTGAAGGCAAGAGTGGTTTCTAAAAACGGGCAATAAGTCCACTGCCGTGACCTGGGAATACAACGGTGGGTGTCGGAGAGGAAAACAGTAAAACGTTAGGTCTGAGAATCTGATGGAGTAGGATGGACATTCTAGATGTAGAATTCTTTGGTATTAAACATCAGAAAGACTTACATACGCTTGAATTTGCATCGGGTTGGATTATTGTTGTTACATTTAGTGCCTTACTGTTGCCCAGCAACATACCCTGGATGTGTACAGCAGGTTGAGGGATGACATGATTTTCTCTGCTGTGTTCAGGCCAGAGTAGCTGTAAGACAACCAAAAGGGGGTTTCCACTGAGGGTTTTGTAACATGCTGATTCAAGTACTGGCCTATAAAAATTCTATTCTTTGTTGAATTCTCTTGAAGATGCTGCTCTTGACTGCTGGATTTAGTGTATTATCTGAAGTAGAAAATATGATTTATGACTCTCTGTGTTACTTCTTTTTAAAAGATCAGATGGAGGCTTGAAAAGAATACAGCCGAAGCGCCTCCCTGCCTCCTGCCCCACATGTAGGTTTGAATCGGGTTATTTTGAGTAGCATGCTGTTAGAAATGTCTCTTTAAGGACACTCATACAGTCTCCTGAACGAGAGACGCTCATTCAGAAGCCTCCGAGGCTAGGCGCCTGGCCAAATACCCAGGGGAAACGGAGACCCTGGACCTCGAGGTACTTTAGGGGAAAGAGGACTGGTAGGAGGTAGAACAGCAGAGGCTACTGGGAGAGGAATGCAGTCAAGGTACACAATCTACTCTAATGGCAATGCCTTTACAAAGCCTATCATGTTGTGCAATTTTGGGGCATATATATATATATGTATATGTATATATGTACATATACATACATATACACATTGGAAGGAAAAATCTTTAAAAGACATGGAAGAACGACTAGTCTATGATTACTCACCTGAGAACCAAGGTGGGAAACCTCAGAGGAAAGAAGCACTTCTGATCATGCCACCTGGATTCTGGACTCGAAGTCTCCAGAAATGTAAGGGAAGATAACATCTCTTCCACCCTTTCAGCCACACACTGTGGCGTTTCGTCATGGCAGCCTGTGACGGTCAATCTAGATTTCTATGTTGGTTGGATTGAGAGACACCTGGGAGACAAAACTGTCTCACTTCTCTCTGTGTCCAGAAAGATGTTTTCAAAGAAAGATGATTGGTATTTGGACCAGCCACTGAAGGGAAGAATGTGCCTAAATGTGGGTGGTGCTATTTAATAGACTGTGGGCCCAGACAGAAGCAGAAGAGTTCTCTGGTTCTCTCTCTCTCTCTCTCTCTCTCTCTCTCTCTCTCTCTCTCTCTCTCTCTCTCTTTCCTTTCCACCATGAAGGGGGCCATTCCTTCCATTGTTCTCCCACCAAATGACCTTCTGTCTTGCCTCAGACTCAGTGCAATGGAGCAGAAAATCAGGGATTAAAAGTTGAAGTCAAAAAGCCACAGACCTCTGACAAAGCCAGGCCTCTATTATCTTTCCGGTTGTAAAATGATGCACAGTGGCTTCATTCTTTGACTGTATGTATCTTGATAAGTGCTCTTAATATTTGTTTAACATTTAACACCTCTATTTAAGGAAAAGAGCTATTCATCTTCATTTCCCTAGTGCCTACAGTTTTATTTGAATTAAACTAGGGGTTCAATACTTTGTAAATTAATGCATGAAATGAATGAGATCTTTATTTGTTAACATAACTTCCTCATAATTTAATCATATGCCTTTGATGTCAAACCTTTATAACATTAGCTATTTTCATAAGAAAATAACATTTAGGTTATTTCTTCTTCTTTTCTTAGTATTAACAATGACGTATTTTATATACAGTTTGGTGGAAGTGCTATGGGCAGTAGTGAGCCACCACTCATTGTATTGTGAAGTTCAGGGGACTGATGTTCTAGTTATTTCCAGCGATTGCATATTCTTCCCGTGTTCTGACATTTGAAACAGTCTCCAGCATCAATTTCATCTTATTTTCTTATTTAACATTTTGAGTTCTCTGCACTCTTTTTCTTGATCTGTAGTTCTCTATCTAGCTAAATCATCTAAGGGCTGAATATCAGGATTGGGTCTCATGTGCATTCTCTTTACTGTCCCATGTCTGCCCCCAATACTCTTTCAACATCACCTGCAGATGCACTTGTTGGGGTGAAGTCCTACGTCTGTAAGGTTGAGGACTTATGTGCAGAATTGTGACACCCACCTTTCTTAGTACTTATTTGTCTTAGAGTCTTTCACTATCAGTTTTCAGTTTGGAGAATAAAATTACAGCCAACATTATTCTAATTTTGTTCTTTTCTCACTCAATAAGTAATGTTTCTCTTTTTCCTTTAAAATACACATGTTCACACACTATGTGTGCACACACACACATACACATACATATGTTGAAGATAATTAAAAATGACTGGAGTTCTGATTCTCATGGACTTTATTGAAATGGAACCAAATATAGAAAACAAGGTGATGCCAGTTATTAAAGGTTTTTTTCAGAAGTGCAATGTGACCTGGTACATTTTGAATACCTGGAGACTATAATGTGAATGAATCATTTAAGGAGATCATTTAAGGAGACAAGAATATTTTATAAAACTCATAGCGTAAGCTGGAGAAAAGATAAGGGGAGTTATTTTTAGAAGGGTCCATGACACTAAGCGAGCTATCCATGTAGGAATTAGAAAGCTTTTCATGAAGAAATATACTGAACATAGAGTGGTTGGATTTAAGGCATTCTATCAAGGCTTTGTAGACCTGAGTGCTGAGAGTTTATGGGACTTTATTGGGAACTGTGTCACAATTCGATTCTGATTCCATCCCCATAACAACCTTGCAAAATGAGTTTATTATTTTGTTTTACAGGTGAGCCTCAAGCAAGGTTATTCATGCCAGCAGATATAGGTAGAATTTGGACCAACTATGTCTGGCTCATAATTATTGTGTCACATAATATTTTGTGAATGACAACTAAAAGTTATAAAGTCGCATAAATAGTAAGGGCTACAGCAAGGGAAGAGGAGCCATTCTTAGTGCTGGAAATCAGCAAATGTTGAGAATGGTTAAATCACACAATCCGTGAGAGAGCCAAGACATAACCACAAGGCAAGAAGGAAACTTTGATGCTATCCCCAATATCAATAAAAACTCTCACTCCTAAATTGGAGGGTCAAAACCAGGCGTAGGGGTCTAAACAAATGACATGGGTCTTCGTCACACTGAGAGTGACAGAAGATGCTAGCACTGCTGAAGGCAGAAACACAGGGACGAGAGCCTTGGCTTTCCTCTTCTGCCCACGATAGCCACTTATCTTGGATGCAAGTAGATAAACAGTGTAGTTTTCATTGTGTTAGGTCACCAGTTATCAATGTGTGGGTCACAACCCCTTTGGGGTGTCAAATAACCCTTTCACATGGGTCACATATCAGATATCCCACATACCGGGTATTGACATTATGATCCATAACAGTATCAAAATTACAGTTATGAAGTGGTAACAAAAATCATTTTATGGTTGGGGCTCACCACAACATGAGGAACAGTGTTAAAGGGTCACAGTATTAGGAAGGCTGAGAACCTTCCAATTAGGTATCACTGTATTGGGGAATCACTGTCAAGTCTGGGAATTCTGGTGGATGAGGGTTTTCAAGATGACACGAGCCTAGAAAAGACTTAAGGCTGATTGATTATTAGACGTGGATTCCGTAGTTCGATTGTGAGGGGAATAAAACAGTTTACTTTCATGGTCCCCTTGTTTTGTTCTTATTCTTTTAAGATCCTGTAACTCAGGTGACTGCAAAGGGCTTTGGAACAACATTCACTAGCACTGTCCTTTATGTAATATTAGCTCAGAGAGTCCTGGAGAATAAGAAACCAAAACATGTCCAAGATGTAAAACTCTAAAAAAAATTTGCTATTTGGAATTTGTACTGGTAGAGCATGACAGAGTGGTTACATTCTGCCCGCCACAAATTGATACTAACAAGTGCACCAAAAATGACTCACAAGGCCACGTGCTGACTTTTGGATGAAGTCCTTTCACTCAGAAAGATGAATCTGACAGCCTCTCCTATTTGCAGGCGACATTCCTGCCTGTCCTTAGGCAAGCAAGCTTCACTGGAGTCAGATGGGCCATTATGCTGTCGGGTGACAGCCTTATTTCCTGTTCACCAAAATGACTGACAGACCCACTGGGCATCACTCTTTAAGGAAGATCACTGTTGAGTCTCCCGATCTCAGGAGTGAGTGAAGAGACTCCCCAAGGCATCGGAAGTGCAGCTGCCCCAGGGAATAGAGAGAAAGGAGAACGGAAAATGACTCTGAAGCAGGGGTTTACTTTAGCTTTGTTTAGTTTTTGGAAGATCCTTCCAGGTTGCTGTGGTTTTCATGATGCAAATCTCAATAATTTGGAAATTTTAACGCATCTGGTTGATGAATCTCTAAGCGGCAACAGCAGAAGGAGCTATGGGAAAAGAAAAGGCAAGGGACACTTGGGAAAGCCTGAGGAAATTGACTTCCGGTGTGATCTAGGAGGTAGACTCGGCTCAGACCAGTTTATCCTCTCTGTGTAAGGTTGTTTCGGGGGCACTGGAACTTTGGGTGCTGTAGTCACTGAAAAACCCTTAAGTTCTCTAGAGAGGACTGGGTGCTAACTGTGGATGCTTCCAGATAAGGCTCACATACGCTCCTCTGCAATTCACTCAGCACCTTTCGTTTGCCAGGCCTAGCTTAACTTTAAAAACTCAAGCTTAAGAATGCCAAGTGCTATGTCCAAGCAACGTATATGACAATAGAACTCCCCAGCCTCAGGAGGGATGATAGGAAGATAAGTCGCCTGGAACTTGGACTTCCACTCAGACCTGGTACAAGCTAGCTGAGTCAGCCTGAACATCTAACCATCTCTTTCTAGGCCTCAGGCCTTGTATGTTGAGCAGGAATACCAAGGTCCGTGTGGACCCCAGAGGAAAACAAAAAAAAATCTAATATACACAAAAGAACCATAAAGAGATGATAAGGACGGTGAGAGAGAGAATCACTTTACTGACTTGAAACCCTACATCCTCTCCCTGTAGATGTATCATACTCCGAGAGTCTCGAAGCTCGACATGGTATCTTAATGAATTCTGTATGTAAGAAAGACTTATCATCTTATAAGGTGGTAAATGAGAAAAATTAGTGCCGTTATTAAGTTCCACCAACAGTTCCTACTGAGCATAAATGGTTATCCACCATACTTTATACACAGTGACTTTCTAATCCTTATCTGCAGTCATCACAGTGATCATGAAAGATAGGAGCGATCAACCCTATTTACAGAAGAGTAAGAGGGCCAAGATTACAACGCTAAAGGACTTATCAAAGGTCACATAGCTTATGAATGGCGGAGTTAGTATTTGAAGCCAGGTTCAGCCCACATGCTCAAGTGACCTTCCTCGCATCTGCTACAATCCGAGCTCTCAGAGAAAGAGCCACACTGAGTTGGTGCCGCAAGTTGTGAAGGACACAGGTTGTCAACAAACATAGTCTGTGACCTTCTGTGTGAGATATACTCTAGACATACTGTGTGCAAGGGCAGTGAAACTTGCAGTCAGTTTCCAGATGGCGAACAAGACTTACAAATGGAGTCGGGACGCTCGGATTTGATTTGATGGAAAATTTTGACTAGGAGAAGTAAAACATCACAATAACTTAGGTTTTCATCATATTTAATACCAGGTAGCTTTGAGGACTGGTAAAAGACATGAGATATCATTGTCTAGCCTGTGATATAAAGGGAACAACCTGAGTTTGCAGGGAAGCCAGAAGGATACAAACGACCAACACCTCAGGCGATTCATGTTCTACTCCTTTGGCTGTCAGTCATTTGTATCAGTACTTTTCTAAGTCCTAAATTTTGTAACCAAAGTAGAAAAAAAAACACCAGTATTACATCCATGCTAGGCTTGGTATCTAATAAAATGTCCAAGAATCAATAAAGCATTATTTTCTCTATCATTTTTATTCATGAGACAATCTCAGCATGACACAAATCACTTAAAGGGCTAAGACGCCATGGGTAAGATAACCGAATCAGACGCTTGCACCTGAAACTCCCAACTCAACCCTCTTTGTTTCCTGTTTTGGGTGGTATAGATGTGTTTTTCGGAAACCTGACTTTGAAAAACAAGGAAAAAATTGGGGGCTGAAATACTCTAACACATAGAGAACAGATTCAAAAGTTCCCTTGTTCCTACGAAGACCCAGCTCCGCTCCCCCTGAGTTCAGCAAAAGGGCATTGCAGTGCTGAGCTTCACAATGAAATCGCTTCCGAACATGCTTCCTCCTTCCTCCAAAGCCTCTCTCTGACTTAATTGGCACTCTCTGTGCACCTGCAGGCATTGGCAGGCTGCTACCAGCTGCATGTGCTTATCTGACAGCTCACAACCCTCCAGTGCCTGGGCTGTTTGAAGGCTACCGAACCTTGTGTGCAATGCTCTCCGTTAATCCTCCTTCTTTGGAGGTTTGTATTTTCGGCCTCTGTCAAAATTGCTTCATCCGAAATCTTACCGGACTAGCTTTTGTAACTGTGTGGTTGAAGGCGAACATTTGGCCTATGATTCTTAAGCTTTCCTATCAGGGCTTGCCTTTAAGGGAGTGATAAATTTACAGATTCATATTGACAAATTGTAGCAAGGAATCAAACCTTAGGAGTCCCAAACCCCAGAGATGCAGGATTTTAGGTCTGGAAGAATGAGCATAACTTGAAGAAAACTAAGAGGAAACTGAAATTCCTTTGCATTCGCATAGCTGGTACTAATGTTGAGGCACATTTTAATCTTGCTTCCCTATCATGCCTTCCTTGTCGGTTGCCACACCTCTTAGACTCATGTCTGCATCTTCAGTCCCCAGAGCTCTCCGACGATGCCTCCTCCCTCCGTCTGGGACAGCATCTACTCAACCTTTAATTCTCAGCTTCTGTGTTACTTAAGTGTCCTCAGACAGCCTGCCACCAATTCCCTGAGCTAATTTGGTCCTTAGCAGCTGTTTATCTCTGCATTGTGATGAAGAGAAAATGGGTTTAGAAACTGGCACTGCTTGCTTACAGCTGAATGAGTGGCAGATCAAGCACCGAATCTTCATTCTTCAGTTTAAACTGTCCTAGTGTCTTCTCTCTATAATTCTGACCTAACTGGAAGGGGAGTATAGATGAGAACCACAAAGCAGCTAGCCAGCTGACTGCGTCCCCCAGCTACTGAGGAAGGAAGCCCTAGAGTTCTCTGATTAACATTGGATTGATCCTGTGTCTGAAGCATGGCTTAGGATGCAGGACCTAGCGCCTCAAAATTCTAGTCACTGGCTTGTTAGGCAGGGAGATTGATAGTCTTCTGATGGGGGAAAGTTGGCAGATCTTTGAGAGTCATAGGCCTCTTTTTCTAGTTGGCAGCCACATCAAATGGTTAACTCCAGCCATGAAGGAGCCCCAGGTTCCACTCTCTAGAACCATGCACACCCTCTCTGGTAGGAAATCAAAGCTCTCCTGTGTTGCAAGTGGGGGAGAGATGTGGGTTGTGTTCCCAGCGCCTGGCTCCCAAGCCCCCAGCCGCTGGCCCACTCAGCCGCTGGTTGCTTGCTTATGCCCAAAATAACCACATGAGACCTGTATTAATTTAAATACTGCCTTGCCCATTATCTCTAGCCTCTTCCCGGCTAGCCCTCACCTCATAAACTAACCCATTATAAAAGTCTGTATGTCACCACGAGGTGGGTGACTTACCGGACGGATCTACGGTACTTCCAGCTGTGGCGGGAGCTTCATGGCGACTGGCTCTGACCCAGTCTTCCCAGTGTCCTCTTTTCTTTTCCCCACCTATCTAAGTCCTGCCCTATCAAATGGTCCAGGCAGCTTTTTTAATTAACCAATCAAAGCACAGAAATACAGATGAACCCTCCTTCACGCCTGTGTTTCTATCGTGTGAGATGGTACTCGGATACCTTTTCCATGATCAGTTCACGTAACCCTCACATCATCTTCTGATGTCAGTACTGCAGCTCTTCAACTGACTCACCCAGGTGTTAAGTGCCACACACAGAGTGACACAGTCAACAGGTGTCTAGGAACTCAAATCTCCTTCCCTTGCCATGCTTCCGTGTGTTCTGTGCTGTGCCCAGCTGTCTTGCAACCAGAAGGGCAGCAGCCTTCATCCTTCTGTCTGCTTGACTGGAGAAGACCCTTCCTCAGCAGCTGTTACCATGCGTTACTATATTATTAATTAGTTATCACCCAAACTAGCTATATATAAACATACAGTTTAATAGAAAAAGGAACACACACAGATTTACAATACCAGACTCTGGAATCGTGCTTCTCCGAAGATGCCGGTAGACCCGGGATCCGCAGAGAGAGCGATTACCAAGTTAATCTGCCCTTATATACCTAATTGGGACCTGATGGTCCAACCCCTAGTAATTAGCTAATGGCTAATTAGGGGCAGAATAATTAACTACTGGCAGGGTGTGGCTATAAGCCGAATAGGCTAGGACCATTCCCCTTCAAGCAGCGTGGAGTTTTCTCTCCACGGGGCACGTCCACAAGACAGAACTCTAGTAAACCTCTACTTTGACCCAACCCTGGAATCAGACTGCTCCTCTCATCCCTCAGCCTGGCTCGTGGGCTGTGTGATATGGGGTATATGCCCTGACTGCTCTGTATTTTAGTTCAATTTCAGCCAGCTAAAGATAAGGGTAATTGTAATAATGCATACTTACATAGGATTGTCACCAGCACTTGTGAGTTTGTTCCAAAATCTGAATAGAATTGTGCCCTATTAGAATTAATATTAATATGTGCCATTAATAGAATGATGGGGTCAAATGCCATCTTTTAGTAGCAGCTGTACAGATTCACTCACTCTCTTGTCTAGGCATCCTTTCATATAGACAAAGTTCATGTCGTTAGCGCCATACATAGAACCACATTGTCAATTTTTCTGTGTCTGGACCATGGATTTATGATATTCCCATGTATGATACAGTGTGTCAAACATTCTGGAGCCTTCAGATTTTTTTTTCTGTATTGAGAAAGGCTGACAAAAGGCGGCATAATTTTTCCTTTGGGCTTTCCTCCAATTCCAACTTTCCTCTTGGATCTCATTTGCTGAACAGGAGTCAGTGGGCGTGTCATGCTTGGTGGCTTTAGATGGCAAGGCAGGGCATGAAATGCTGTCTTACAGGCATGGCATGGGTACAGCACGCATGAACCTACAGCAGCTGCCATTATCCTTGTGGGGCCTGATCAAGACTGAGTCTCAATACTCAGCCCTAGATAGAGGCAGAATTTTGAGGCCCAACCCATGTCATTGGCGCTTTTGGCATCTGAGGACCGCTGGAAGAAGGGCGAGTAGAGATATAGCCATTGGTGAGTTACCCATGCTCTAGTGGGATACCCACACCTAGCCTCAGCTGGCAGCTCTGCTTAAAACCTTTGAGTCCCAAAGTGAAAGCAAACCAATATAAAGCCATGAAAGTAGAACTGGGATTTGGTGGGACCAGGGGGCCCTCATAAGGAGTGGGTAGAAGATAAGAGAGGGGAGGGGAATGAGTGTGACTAGCATATCTTACTATGCATGCATGAAACTATCAAAAGTAAGTTTAAAATAAACACCCAACCTTTCCAATAATCAAGTCTCTGGCTCTGCAAACACCCTTTATCTTGCATAGGCAGGGACTCTCGGCGAAGCAGTTTTATAGTACGTCTTCAACAGTTAGACACAAAGTCAGGCCTAACGACCAGCAAGGAGAGGAGCAGGGCTCTTTAACCTGGCTCTGTTTTTTTCCACACTGATCTATACTTATCCCAGCAAGTGAGCAGCCGCAAGAATCACTGCGTCTGAGTCTCAGCAGGGGCAAACTTTTAATTGCCTTGCCTGGCCAGGAGTCCAAGACAGTGAAGTGGAGTGATTACCAACTGCAGATGGATTGCCTCGTCTACAGCTTCTCACCTGCAGAGACCTAGGGCATTAATTGAAAGCCTTTAAAGGTGATGGTTGGAAAAGCCAACATCCCTCTGGTCTGTCCTCTAAGGTTTCATTATGCCACTGAGAGAACTTGGGGTCATTTACTGTGAGCACAAATTGTACCATAAAGCAAATACTCCAACCTCCCCTTTCCAATGTGTACCACTGTATGTTCTATGTTTTAAATGATAAACCATCAGGGCTTCAAGCATCCGTGTGGACCTGGCTTACTTGCTCTCTGGCCTCCCTTCAGACACCCAAGGGTGTCTCTAGTTTGTCAGTCTCCACATTTTTTTCCTCACAGTAGTTTTCATGAATAAAAATGAGATGAGAGTCTGAGTCCTGAGATAGATTAGTGTTTTCTGGTTTGTAGGAACAGTGGGTCATTGCTTTCCAATGGAATACTGGATACATTTCTCAAGTTTGCTTTTATGCTTAAGGAACTTTGGGGTTCTGGAAAATAAGCAAAGTGAATAGAGATGACCTCATTATGAAAAATAGAAACAAATTCATTCCAATGGGGTGCAGTGTGGCTCTTATAGGTGCTTATGGAGTTTGTTGACAAATATATCCAAGTGTCCTGACTAGAACTTGGTACATAATAGATAATAAATATTTGTTGAGTAAATCAATGTGAGATACATTTATAATGGCCAAGTATATTCATTAGAAGCATTTAAATACAACAGAACCTTCTATTTGCTCACATTAAATTTATGTGGTCCTTAAAATCTCACAGAGTAAGGGTCATGTCTGAAGTTATTAGAGGACAACAGAATTGAAAGGACAACATCACATCCAAGCAGTCCTGTCCTAAGATTTTAATTCTGCCATGGGAGTCCAATGTTTGCTTCTACATTATAGACATTATAGACAGGGTACGTCTATTCAAAATCACGTGACTAACAAGGAGAAAAGCAAATATCTATATATGGCTCCAAAGCCAGTTTATTTTGCCACATCTAAGCATCTTTAGCTATGTATTTAGCAAAGTATTTCACTGACATAATGCCATGCTCTCCACTCTCCAGATGAAATGATTTTCTGGATTCTAGGATCATCTTATTTCATAAGGCATAGATGGCATGCCCCCTTTGAAGGGACCAAGGATATACTGATGACTATTATCTTTGGACCACCAGTTAGGGCAGAGACAAATTTCAGCAATTCTGTCATGGCTTAAAATTTTCTCATCAAGAAGAGAAGGTGTCAGAGGGTCAAAGTGACAGATGGAACCGATGGAAACAACTTTAAGGAAGAACTTGAAAGACGATGGGGGTGTTCCGCACTGAGGAAGTTGGAGGAGGAGGAAAGAGGGTGACCGTTGTTTGAGCAGAGGTGATGAGCATATGCTAGACTACACGGAGCAAAGGACAGACTGGAAGATGTTGCTGACACATCAGGGTTAGTAGAGTTGGAAATGGCTTTAAGACTGCTTATTTGGAAACTGATCATATAGTTTTCTGGATGTTCACATAGAGCACTATTTATTGGCTTCATAAGACATCTCAGTTATATGCTCCATTAAGGCAGAAACCATATATAAGAATTCTTGCATTTGCATTCTTTATTTGCATAAATATATGGCCCCAAATCTGAAGCTTTTCATTGTCTTAGTCTTGTCCTAAGAGTTTGTATTAGAACGTCTGCTTCTATCACTTTCTCTATTTATAACTTGGTCTCACTTTTATCATATATGAAATTAGCATTCAACCACATCTCCTCATGGGCTAAATGTGGAGGGCAAATACATTTAATATATGAATAACATTTAGAATTGGCTAAGACACATAGTTAACTCTCCATACATGTTATCTATTATGGAAATTACTTTCCCCCTTCATCCTCAGGTCCTGTTCCTGGACTACAATACCAGTAATTGCTAATGTAACTCTTGTTCAAATTAATCACTAACCTCTTCCTTGCCGTAATTTCTTTCTTCATCTCATTCTTGCTTGTGATCCTAAAAAAAATCAATTTGTATATCTTTCTGTTTTTTTGTGGGAATAAAACATCGAGAAAGAGAGAAAAACTATTCAGTTTTCCTTGGAAAGGATCATTTGGAATTATCAGTTACCCATATCCATGAACATGATCAACATCTGATACCACTACCATGTTCTTTGAGTTTTTCAATTATTATGTTAGATTTCTCTTCTGTGGAATCAGTACTTAAGATATAAGTATTTTTTCTTACCTTTTCCTTTTAAAAAATGTATTTACCACTATGCAGTTGCCTTGGGACTTTTTCATCTTGTAAATATTTGATATCCAAACTCTGCTTAAGATGAGTACATTTCTCTGCTTAACTCTTAAGTGTGCTGTTTGTAACATCAACTGTGTGAACCACATCCTTTTCTCTTAAAAAAACCCACAAAACTTTAAAAACATGTCCTTTCCTATATTACTTCAATACAAATTGTCTTATAGTAAACTGCAAAGTGATATAGTGGTTATATCCATAATGATAAATTTAAAAATCAAAGGTTAAAAAACTATTTATATCATATGAGTAGCAAAAAAAAAGGTGAAATAGTTGCAAGCTCTTTTTGTATATCTCTCGTCTAATAGGATTTTTGATAACACTGCTACCCTTCTGCTGGAGATGGTATAAATATGTATTCATAGTGATAGACTGTCTCTGAATTGAGTAATCGATGATAATGACAAAAGTTATAACTTTCAAGGGGTAAGCACATGCTGGATTTCATCTTAAAAATATAATCTAACTTCCCCTTCAACTCTCTCCCAAGGTCCCCATGCTCCCAATTTACTCAGGAGATCTTGTGTTTTTCTACTTCCCATGTAGATTAGATCAATGCATTTCTCTTTTAGGGTCCTCATTGTTGTCTAGGTTCTCTGGGATTCTGATTTGTGGGCTGGTTTTCTTTGCTTTGTGTTTAAAAACCACTTATGAATGAGTACATGTGATAATTGAGGGGGAGGGGAGAGGCAGGGAGGGGAGCAAAGAGAAATGTAGCGCTCAATAAAAAATAATATGATATAAGTTAGGTTTCATATTCTTAAGTGAGAATTCACGTTACATTCACTCATGCATGTAGAAAATAGATTTTCTACTTCAGGAGTATTAATTAAGGGTCATACTCCACACAAGTAGCAGGAATGTAATTAAATTTTAGATTGTCTGACTTCAAAGATTTTTTCCTCAATCATGTTTACATGCTTATTCCTTAATGGTTGCACGAGAGACATGCATCCCTCCTTGGTGGAGTTGCAAAGTTGCTGAAATCAGATAGAACAGTGAATGCTCTTGTTAATTAACAAAATAGCACCAAAGAAGAGGAAGGGAAAGAAGAAGAGGATGAAGAGGAAGGAGGAGGGGGAGGAGGAAAAGGAAGAAAAGAAGAGGCAGAAGAAGAGGAGGATGAAGGAGAAAGAGGAGGGGGAGGAGGAGGGGAGGAGGAGGGGAAGAGGAGGGGAGGGGAGGAGGCGGAGGAGGAGGAGAAGAAGAAGAAGAAGAAGAAGAAGAAGAAGAAGAAGAAGAAGAAGAAGAAGAAGAAGAAGAAGAAGAAGAAGGAGAGAAGAAGAGTAGCTTGGGACCAGATGATAGGGCCAGAGTCTAGGAGAGAATAATAAATATCAACCATGCAGACCTGTGTTCCCTTTTGCCATCTGGATATAGACACAGAAAATAGCGGATTTATGGCAGAGACTACTTTTTCAGAGAGGCTTTTTCTGGATCCCATGGGAGCTAATTTATTCCAAGTGAGATTCTGCAAGTCATTAATTGCTTTGAAATTTAATGACATTCTGAGACACAAAGGTCCACTTCCAATCTCTAAAGCATTTTGTTTTGTATTTATTTTATCTTGATATCGTTTTGTATGCAATTTGAAATGGTAGACTTCTTAATAATTGGATTAGAGTGTTTTATAGAAATATGAGAGTCATCCTGTCAGATATTAATGATTCTAAGCAGTTGTTTTCATTAAGAAATTTTAAAGTGATCCTACATTCTAGTTAGTAAGAATTTTTTGTCACTGGATAAATACAAGTTCTGCCTTTTAATGTTGTTTAGATTAATAATATTTTCTTGTTATTTTTTATAAAGACCTTGCCAATTTAATGATAAACACTCAGTATTGTCAGTAATCTACAGGAGAAACTGAGGTGATAAATTATTAAACTACCCCATTAACAGGTATAAGTGAAGCTATCAAAATATCATGAATTAAACTCTTCTTGATGTGGTCTAACTGATGGATTTAGTTTAAAACAAGGTTGTAGAAGATTCATTGTCCCCCACTAATCCATCTAATTTAATGAATGTCTTAAACAAAATTCCTCCTTTCCACCCTTGGCATATTTATGGTCTCTAGTAGCCCTTCATGATCTGGCCGAGTATGAATTGCCCATTTCTGTTTCCTGTCAACAATGGCGTTACTCGTTTCGCAAAGGTCACTTCCTGTGGCAGGATCTTCCCATAC
>JAQHUG010000251.1:1753891-1766326 GCA_028555095.1 Dicrostonyx torquatus | reverse complement strand
TATCTTACAAGCCAGGCAGAGTCTTTATTTAACCAATCAAAGCACAGAAATACTGGTGGACCCTCCCACAGGTAGGAATGCTTTCTCTTAATTAGAAGAAGTGAACAATCTTGAGTTGTAAGGTATAGCTTTGTATTATGCAATCTTAGGAAAGTCATTTATTCTTTCTTTGGCTTTAAGTTTCTTATCATTATAAACGTTTATTACAAAATCCTATTTGAGAAATCTGTGCAAACACATTTTTTTTAAATCAAAGGACAAAAGGAAAGAGGGACAACTGGTTCCTTACTAGGCACCACTTTTTCTTTAGTGTTTTAATCTTTTCTTTTGAATTATTTTCCACATATATGGTGGCTTTTCACCCGCAGACACAAACAACTTAACAGTCACCAAGCTTTTCTCTTTGGTAAGGCTGTTATTGAATCATTTTCTCTGTTGTGTTTTTGGTGGTCATCGTACTTCCCTGAGATTTAGATCCATTGACAGTCGAGAGGCAGAACTGGCACATTACCCGTGTTATTGCTCAGAGTGTGTTTGGTCTGTGTTATACTCACTAGCCTCTCTGTCACCCTGCCACTCTGCCTAAACAGTGAGACAACTCAATTTAAAAGACAATACTCATCTTTAGAGCAGACACACGTACCAAGAAGTGCACCAATAGAATGGAGAAAGGGAAACTAAAAAGCCTAAATTCCTTGAGACAAAATTCACTTTAGTATCTTACTCAACTGGGAAGCCTTAGCCAATCTACTTGGATTTCCCAAACCCATTCTTCCTTTGTACGAAGTAGTAAGCAATGGAACAGCAGGCTAGGGCTCTCAAAATACAAAATAGGAACAAATAATATCTTCCAATACCAGTTATATGGTGAATATCATCTAAGTATAGAGAGTTTCTAGCGATAAACCAAGAAGCCTGTGCCAGAAAATTGGTACTAAGGGAACTAAGAGATGAAGTGAAACCTTTTTTCCCTTATTTCATTTTTTAATTGGAACAAAGAAAACATCCCAGGAGCTGTAACAGATAATCGAAGCTCCCTGGAACATAGAGGATTTAGTCCTTAATTCTGCTTATGGAATATTAGGCACTGCCTTATGTGCTAAAGACGTCTTAAAATCCCTGGGATCTGGCATGGGGAGCGTTTCCATAGTATCTAAGAAACAAAATCTGCTTCTTGTAAGTACTGCTGCACTTGTATTTTGTCTACCCTAAGTTGTTTTTTTTTTTGTAAATTAGGTTTTTATTTCAAGAGACTAATTTTTATGACTAGTTTCATTAAAGAAGTAAAATAAATACCAAGCAGTGTTTTCTGAGGCAGTTGCCATAATATTGGAAGTTGGTCGAGAATATGCTAATCTGGGTTAGTCTGTCTATTGGCATATATACATGTATGATGTATGTATAAACATTATATATGTATACATGCATCCACATTTAAAAGTACTCGTGTATGTGTTATGTCTGTAAACAGGACCATGTATGTGTTCACCTTCATCATTCAGGGAGCTACAGTCAACAGTCATGCTACAACTCTCACCCCCAAAACAGCAAAGAGGAGAGGGGAGATGATGATGGCAGAGACTAAGCGGGCACTATGGGTAGCTTCCAGAGAGGAAGGTCACTTTTCAACTGGAGTTCTCTTAAAAGGCAGAGTCGGTTTGACATCATTGCTTAGGGAGATTTAATCTGAGAGCCAGTGATTAGTCAAGTGCTTTGAGCGTCACTAATATTAACAGTCAGGCAATCCGTTAATTCATTCATCTGTTGAGAACAAGAATATGGACAAATCCAGACCCTGGCCAGGAGGACCTGGAGAGTTCTCCTATATCAGGGAGTGCCTTCCTAGCTGACAGGTTTATTTTAGACATGCGGTTGCAGCATTGTACATGAGGGGAAAAAAGAAGGCGCTTGCCAACTGTTGTCTACTGGGCTTATGCAGTGGGGGTTAAGAGAAAATTTCCTTTGACAGAGACTCCACTAATCCAGTAGTCTCCCACAAGATAAAGTTGGAGACAATGCAATTAATTTCAATTAGCTTCTGGGGGAATGCCATTAATAAATAGGTTTTTACTCAAGATTGATTCGGAAGCTACTTGTTTGAATGGAGCCTGCAGTTGCCTTCAGTGAACACAAATAAAACCCTTTCAGGAGAGTGAAGACATACATTTGCACACATATACAAGCAGTGCATACTCACGCATGGGCATACTATTACATATTCTATTCATGTAACTTAACTCCTAGAGTCAATGGATAAAGAATTCAATGAGGACTTGCAAACTCTATTTTTCCTTAATGAGCCCCCCTGGACCATCCAAAGTAAGAGAGGAGGTCACAGTGGTTGACAGGATCAATTATACTTAATACACAATGTGTTCTGTATAAGTGTTGGTTCAATGATATATAAGCCTATAGTTTAATAAGGCAATGGATTTTGAATAGAAATTTGAAGCAACCCATTAGTCAGACGTTAGCAGTTTAGAAGATAATTATTATATTTATTGTTGTGCATGGTGTGCACATGCCAGTACATGCTTGGATGCACAGGTGTGCACATAAGTGTGTGTGCTTCTAGAGACCGGAGGCAGATATTAAGAGTCTCCCAGTTGAGCCCAGAGTGTGTTGTTGTAGCTATTCTAGCTAGCTTCATTTAGAGAGGACACTGACTTAGAAGGTAGAAGATACTACCACAGTGACTGTGACTTAATACGACTCCGGAAATATTGCTGCGCATTCATGTGAAATTCCATCCTGATGGATAGGGTGGAAGCAGAATCTTGCCTTAATAATTCACGTAATTTGCCGGGCGGTGGTGGCACACGCCTTTAATCCCAGCACTCGGGAGGCAGAGGCAGGCAGATCTTAGTGAGCTCGAGACCAGCCTGGTCTACAAGAGCTAGTTCCAGGACAGGCTCCAAAGCCACAGAGAAACGCTGTCTCGAAAAACAAAGGAAGCAGGGGGAGGGCGGTGGGGTAGGGGGGGAGCGGGAGGGCCGGGAACGAGGGGAGTAAATGTAAAATTTTCTTGAAATAAAATAAAATAAAATTAAAATAAAAAAAAACAAAAATTCACGTAATTTGAGTCTTTGAATAAAACATAGCATGGGAAGTACAACTGCCTATTAGGAAAGTGATTTGGGGTGATGTGTAGTCTCCCAGTTGAGTTTGCTCTTGAACATAGTGTGTTGAGGAAATGCATTAAGTTCAGAGTCGATGATGTGAGGTGAGCATCACAATAAATAAAGGAATAAAGGATTTCTTCTTGGAGTAGGCTGACCAAGAGGAAACCTGAATCTCAATTCTTACTCCTTGTTTCTTCTGTCTCTCTGTAGCTTACAGTTTTTGGTCTGTTATAATCTGTATGTCTCTTAAATGAGACTGAACCCATATCCTGACCTATCTCAAATGCTGTCTAATCTGTCTGGCACTGTGCCTGTGTCTCTAATAAGGGGCTTTTTCTGTCTTTAATTGAGCAACACGGAAAGCGTGATATGTGAAATAAATATCTTAAGATTACGGCTATGCATTCATTAGCTTTGATTGTACACGTTGATTACATGGGAAGTTCAAGGCAAGTCACATTGTTCTAAAGGCAGGCTACACAAACAGGTTGATTACACAGTAGGAATGAAGTCTGAAGTCTCAAGTGGCTTCATGATGTATTATTTACTTGGTTCTAAGGTCCAGTAAAAGTTCTAGTCCCTTTGAATACAAGAGATATTTTGGCAACAATGCATCACCACAATGCACTATTGTCACAAAACAAGTCAGTCCTCATGAGAATAATTTAGGAAGATGGGGACATTTAGAGGGAGGTTTGTCATCAGATGCCATTGACTCTGTGGTGTATCAATCTTTTAACTCTCACTTCTTGGAAAATCTTCCTAAGAACTGTCCACAGAGAATGTGTCACTTATGGTTCTACACTGCACCCCATGGACTGTGCTCCTTACTCTACTGGCAAGAACACTGATGAATCAGGGGTATGGGCCTCAGTCCAAATCTAGTTAACTCTCAAAGTTAATGAAAGCTGTTACTCATCTTTTTTCCATGGGAGAGGAGACCAACATTAGTGTTTGTGTGTTGTTCCCTTCTTGTGATGGCCAGATTCTGGTAAATAACTAGAATGCCACATGATTTGCAGGCATTGGCTTATGAGAGGGGAAGTGAAACCAGAATTATATTTTTAAGTAAATTAAAATCCTTCTTTATGGCAGAGATACACTTGATTTGAAATTTTATTTTGCAATCTTTCCCTACATTCAATTTAAGGTTTCTTAGACTTTTCTTTATAAAGTTGTCTCTTCTGCTTAATATAGGACGGCAGATACTTTTTGCTCATGAACTTAATGTTTTACACTTTCGGGTAATGATACTGTGATTTACTGAACACTTAACCCATATAAGTTGCTTATACTTATAATATCTCTAATGTTTCTAATCACCCTATAGCATATGTCCTGATTGTGTAGAAAGAAGCATAGCTCTTAATCGACAGCATTCAAATACGGTCCTGGGTTGAAACTGTGGATCCTTTTCCTTAATATCTCTGTGAGATTATTAGAATTAACTTTGGCTGCATATAATTTAAGCCACAATCAATAATAGCTAAGAAATATTTATGTTTTCGTTATAAATAAGTTTTGAGCAAGGCAGCTATGTGATAATGTCATAGGCTTTCTTTTCCTTTCTTGTTCAGTTGTATGAGTCTCTGCTTTCTGTCTCCAAGGTCATGACCAGGCACAAGGTGGTTGCTTAAGAATCGTCTGCCTGAGCTGCATTCTAGGGGTTATGGCCAAATTAGAGGAGAAACAAATAGCACTGCTTTAGATGGCTGTCTCCAATTTAAGCAGCATCTCTGGAAAGCCTGTGCATCAATTTTGACTTACATATTTCATAAAGTATTCATGTGTATGATTCCAACAGCTGTGATATCTCCCAGCACATTGACTGTGGATATCGGTAGTATGTAGTGTAGAGATGTTGCACTAAATCCGATTACTGCTTAAGTAACAATTGGGATGACTTAGCTCAAACAGCCCGTATTTCCTAACTTTTCATTTACTTTTTAGCTTTCGGTTATTTATCAGGTTTTAGTGAGCCCTGTATCTTTGTCTTTCCATTCTTTTGATCTTTCCTTTGCCTGGTAGAAATTTCTGATTAGTCTCCTATCTCAAAACAGATGTATTTCACATGTCTAATTGGGAGTCATATTTTAGAGCTTTGACTCACCATTTTCTCTGCTCTTCTGAAAGACAAGCTGTTTAGGATCTCATGGGCTAACAGCTCATCTCTATCTTAGGGTTTCTATTGCTGTGAAGAGAAACCAGAACCGCAGCAATTCTCACAAAGGAAAGCATGTACTTGGGGCTGGCTTACAGTTCAGAGGTTTAGTTCATTGTCATCATGGCAGGAAACATGGTGGCATGCAGGCAGACATGGTGCTGGAGAGGTAACTGAGAGTTACATCTGGATCCAGGGGCAGCAGGACGAGACAGTGAGCCAGCAGGCCTTTGAGCTTCTGAAACCTCAAAGCCCCCCCCCCTCAGTGATGCTCATCTTCCAACAGTCTTTGGAGCAATTTTTATTTAAGCTATCACAAGCTCTGTTTAGTTCTGCCAAAGCACTTTCCGTACTACTGTGAATATTGCCATGAGCTGGAAGCTGTTTCACCATGCCATCCTCAGTGCTTAGAACCTTGTCTTCAAGAGAATTGTCCATAATTAAATCAGCCACCAGGATCAGGGAGTGGGAGGATATGCAGATGGCTAACAGACTTGTCTGGACGTGGAGGACTACTGAGACGCAACTCTGAGCAAGCCTAGGAAGACCAACTCCCTCTCTTCCCAGATCGGTATGGAGCCAGCTGCCTTTTACAATTTGCACATTTCTTTGCAAATTTCTTTCTAGTCTAGTCTCCTAGAGGCAGGGATTAATTCCAGAAGCCAATATTAATGCAAGAGGAGAGAGGAGAAACCAACACAAGTCATTAAAAGTTTTAAAACTCGCCTAACAGACTGAAAAAAAATATTTCAGGCAATTCCAGAATTTACTGTGTACATCCACCTTTATTTCTGTAGTGGTCACATGGCAACAGGTCCCTAGAGCAGAAAGCTCTGTGACTCCCCTCCCAGACTGTCATCTTGTTCATCAAGTTGTAGAGCTTTCTTAGAGTTGTAATGTTCAGAAGTACTGTTGTTCTGTGGTCAAACTGATGCTGTCCAAGGTGCATCTCTAAACTGTGTCAAAGGGAGG
Source organism: Dicrostonyx torquatus (assembly GCA_028555095.1). Taxonomy (NCBI): domain Eukaryota; kingdom Metazoa; phylum Chordata; class Mammalia; order Rodentia; family Cricetidae; genus Dicrostonyx; species Dicrostonyx torquatus. Next base: position 1,760,071 of record JAQHUG010000251.1, on the reverse strand, counting down.
CTGGGAGGAAAGGGGTGGGATGCCTGCTGATGAAATGCTTGCCTTCTTAACTTACAAGGCTTGCACAATGGGGATGCATGGACAACTGTCAGGAGGGGGAAGCCCAGAATAACTGTGGCAAGTCATTGTGATTAAAGACTTGCTGGGAAGAGGTTGTGAATGGCAAATTTTTCTCTACAAGAATTAAGTCAAAACATTAAAGAATTAATTTTAAAACTACTCTACATCAAGAAGGATGTTGTGTTCTATATTCCCTAGCACTGACTAAAGCAAAGGAAGACGGGTGCTATGTTCATAGACATTTGAAAGATAAAATACTGGCACTATCATAAATGTCACTTTGGCCTATAAATTCTGGCTACTTGCAGAGAGCAAGTGACCACACCACTGTGATGTTAGAGATATTAGCGTGGATTATGAATTTGTAAAGACAGAGCCAGGTTTGGATTAGGGTTCTACTCACTCGGGGCTTGGGTGGTGTTAAATGTTTGAAAGGTTCCCCCTTGTGTGTAACAGAGATAGTATTGGTTTTAATAGCTAATGTTACAGTTAGTTGCAGAATTTGCATTACTTTTGGTCAATATGGGTTCTTCATGTTCTTCGAATTATTATATTACCAGAGGCAATGAGCCCAGAGTTAGAAATTTGTATGAGTCTTTTGGGCTACAACTACTCCCTGGGGATTCTGTTCCTTCTGATAAACACATTGGCACACTGTTATGAGAACCTGCTCTTTGATGTCTTCGTGTCCTGGAAGAAGTCACGTTCATGTGAGTCCACCCCAGAAGTAACTACCGTTCTTCACAATATGCTTACACACCACCACCTCGTGTTCCCAGCGTGACTTCCTCATTGAAATGTGAAAAGTCCTTTGCATGACTGCCTCTTCCATGTTCTAAACCCCAACATGGTCAAGAGAGAACCTGTTCCAATCACTCAGTAGCTTCACTGATAATGTGCATATCCTGTTAACAAGAGCTGTGGGTGATGAAAGAACCCAAAGACCTGTGGTGTAAATAAAGACAGGAACAAGATTGGGGTGAGCAGTGGCCATGTGGCTTCATTGTGCGGTCCATTTAAGGTGAAGTCTTAATGCCTTTAAATGGTATGTGGGATATCTAAGTCTGATTCTTACCTACCCATCTTACCATCATCACGTGCTGTCTAGAAAAAAAAAATCTTTGCAACTGTTGCCATGAGCCCTGTCTTGTTGTGATTTTGCTGTGGTGATGCTTTGTTGGTTAGTTCAGTTTGGCTCTTTAAATCATAACACATTTGGAAACCTTCTCAATATGAGTGGTAAGCAGTAGCATTCTGCTCCCAAGGCACACATCTTGTTGAGACACTTTTCATCCATATTGTAAATGTTTCTGTTTGTCCACTTTGCAGGTGAAATTCTAGTAATTACCGGTGCAGGGCTACTGGTTAGAAAAATCTCGGTGGCTTAACAGACAGGTTTGCTTCTCTGTTTCATCATATTCCATGGGTCTGTGGGGACTGGAGAAGTTGAATAAGGGACCAGTGGACTCCATTTAGATATGAAAAGGCCTCAGATCCCTTCTCCTAAAAAATTCTAACAGTCTCAGCATACCACAGTTCTCTGCTGTTTGACTGCAGCTAGCAAATATGGAAAGAGATCACAAAGGGTCTCTATGGAGGTGTCTAAAGAACCAGACAGCCGGGCGGTGGTGACGCACGCCTTTAATCCCAGCACTCGGGAGGCAGAGGCAGGCGGATCTCTGTGAGTTCGAGACCAGCCTGGTCTACAAGAGCTAGTTCCAGGACAGGCTTCAAAGCCACAGAGAAACCCTGTCTCGAAAAAAAAAAAAAACAGACATAAAAAATGATCGCTTCACTATTGTCTCGCATGGCCTTACTTGATTGATGCTGGAAAATGGAGGTTAAGCTTGTGTTCATCAAGGGAAGCAAAGGTTTGGTGAATGTGTGCCACCTTGCACTCTAGATGCTCATGCTGCAAATGCTGCATCAGAATACATGAACAACAACAAAATAAGTTAGCAAATAAATCTATGGTGGCAGGTTATTGTTACTGATAGCCATGAATCTGAGAAATGAGTGATTGTTAATGTAGTCTGGGTATCTTCATAGTTGGAGAGTGCAATGACTCCTTAGCCATTTTCTTGCTAGCTGTAGTCCCTTGGCTGTTGAATGTATTTCTCAGGATACAAGAACCAGCAATCCTTCCAATCCATTATCTTTGTTCTACCCTCCTTGCTAGTTCCAAAACAAGACACAGCTCAACCTCCCACCTCAAGGCCTGAAAAACTGATTTCCTTATTTGAATATCTGTGACTGATGCATACTTACTGTTTACCTTGTTTAGCTCTTACCTCACCCTGTCCATAAATCTTTCTCCAGTGTTCCTGCTCTGCTCCTACTGTTTGTTGTCTTTCTCCATCACACTTAATCAAACAGGATAAATTTTTGTACTGGCAATATTAGAGAATTTTTCTGGTCTCCTACTGTTAGCATCTAGAACTGTAGCAGCACACTGCAGACGCTCAGGGCTTCCTTGAACTATTGACTGTCTTTTGTTTCTGCACAGTCTTTTATGTTTGACTGGTTAGACAGTTACTCTCGTTAATTTAATGATGGAATGCAAAAAAGAATTGTCAGAGGTGGCTGACACCTGCATGTAGAAATGAGGGGAAAAGACGACGATCACTTTTGGTAAATGATTTGATGCCCAGACTCAGAGATAGAACGTTATCATTATGAAAGGTCACATTGAAAAACCACCAAGGGATGTTTCGAAAATATGCCAGTACTTCTTCCTATCAATCAAACACTCGATGGATGCAGCTTGGAGGACTCAAGACTGGAACAAAGCAGAAGATGGTGCATTATATGCCAGTTCAATTTTGTCTTATCAGTAAGGTCAGTCGGTGAAGGAAGCATCTTGATCACATCAATTTTCTTCACAGCAATGCTATCTGAGAGCTCATTTTTTTCTTTTTGATTATTCAAGGATACATTTGGCATTCAAAGAGCATTTTGTGGAAGAAACCTTTCTTTAAAACTTAGCTGCTAGGAACCACGTTATAGAAAAAAAAAATGTCCATTCGGCAGAGTGAAGACAGTCAAGCCTCCTGAATTTAGATCAAGGTACCATGCAACTCTAGACCAGGGAAGGGACCTTAGGAGAGGGAAACAGAGTCTGCAGACAAAGGCAGAGATAGCTAGGAAAAGGACTGTTCTGAGAGCATTGTGAAGCACTCCATATCAGATAGGCACTTCCGTTTATATCTGGTGCATTCAGAATGGATGCTGTGTCTATTCTCATACAGTAGGCTTGGGGCAAGCTGGGTTCCTGCTGCAATCTGTCTTACACCATGTCCCCATTGTTTCTACTCTGAAAGGTGAAGATCTTCAGAGCTGTTCAAAAACCATACAATAAGTCTAAAATAATGTCTCAAGTGTTTTACTCCTAGGTTAGTGTTTTCCCACCACAACAGAGTTCTCTCTCTCTCTCTCTCTCTCTCTCTCTCTCTCTCTCTCTCTCTCTCTCTCTTTCTCTCCCTCCCTCCCTCTCTGTCTCTGTCTGTCTGTGTATAGAAGACACAAACATCTCTTTTAAATAACATGTATCAGCTCCTTTTGTCCTCACACAACATACTAGGCAAACATTTTATTACCCTGTTTCCCAGCTTTAAAAAAAAACAAACAAAACAAAAACCATGAAACATAGAGAGGCTGAATAAATAGCTTGCTGTGATTCAGTTGGTGGGTAGCAGGGCAAGGCACTAAGAATCTAAACTTCAACTGTCCAGTACTACTGAAAATTCCGAGTTAAGTCACATTCAAGATTCCGGAATAGTCTATCCTTTTTGCTCCTTTCATGTAGAAACACATTCTAGAGGACAGAGTTATATCTGAAATGTGTTTCAATGACTTCTGTGATCTCAGACACGAGTTAGGGGTGCCTTGAATAGTTAGGTGGGAGGAGTATTGGGAATATTGGGTCTTATAAGAATAATTTCTTGAATGGTATGTCAGCAAAAGAATGGAAATATATTTGAGTATAGCACTCGGCCATTTTCTGGGTACCTGAATTTGGGCATGATCTCAAACGACTTTGAATCTGAGTCTTCACTTGCAAAATAGGGAATGGGAAGATCCTTCTGTCATTGTTCTACAAGGTTTGCTCTTTGGGCCTTTGTTGAAGTAGTCAAAAAATGTCTTCCCAACATGGTAGAGTTCTTGTCTACAAATAAGTGATATAAGATGTACCGGGATTGGGGACACGGCTCAGCGGTAGGACCGCTCACCTATCCAGTGTTCCATCCATTGGATATGCAGAGAAGAAAGTAAACGCTCTGAGGGCTGCAGGTTTTCCATCACTCACCTAAACAACCTGGCTTCTGTTTCTGTTGCCGAAAAAAAAACAAAAGCAAACAAATCAAAACAAAGAAAGAGGGCAAAATTGTTCCAAAAGTTAAAACTGAGTTTAAAAAAAACAATATATGGGTAGGTAGGAGGATAATATTTTCATCACCCTGATATAAAGTGAGATTTGGGGCTGTGTAATGGTTATGGCTTTACCATTTGGAGTTTTGTGTATTTTGTTTACACTTCATTTTTTTCCATTCTCACAACTTTTGATTGTCTGCACTTGGGCAATCATTTCTCACTTTTGCTTCTTCATCTATTAAATAAGAAAAGTTACAGTTACCTAAAAAAAGCTTTTATGAGATTTATGGTATTGTTTAAATATAAGTACATGTTTGTGATACACACACATACACAAATGCATGCACATTTGTGTATGTAAAGAGATTTTTATAAGGACTGGATCTTCTGATTATAAGGCTCTGAATAACATTTCAGAGCCAAAGTCTCAGTCCCAATCCAAGGATCGGAGCTTCTGTAGAATCAGGAGGAGCTGGTACCCCAGTTTGAAGCATCCAGTTCCAGTAATACTCTCTCTTACTTTAATGAGCACTGGCGTTTGGTTTTACCCAAGGTTTAAACTGATTAAACAGGGCTCACCTACATTATGGATAAAAATTGGTTTTACTCAGTCTGTAGACTTAAATTTCAACCTCATTCAGAAGAATTCCTACAGAAACCTACATTGTCTTGCACCACAGTCCTGGCACTCTGTAGACCTATAAAGTTGATGCCTGGAATTACCAATGACAGCGCCATCAATCTGCCTTTTGTTCTGATCCAGATATTACGAGACAAGGATATATGGAAGGGGGCAGTGGCATTTGAGAATCAGGGCTCTGTCTCTGAAAATCTTAATGCAGTAGCAGACAAGGCATGTTGGTGAAGTAATGGTGCAGATGGCGGGGATTCGATTTCCGACATCTCCAGAATATTTTAGAGTTCAGAATGTAAACATATCTGCAAAATAAAACTTCAGATAAATACTCATTATGTAAATAAATAGTAATAATAAATACTATTACCCCATCCTCTTTTCTAAGATTTAAAGAGGAAATAGAATCTCAGGCATATTTGTTATATTTTTCTGATTATCAACTATATAGATCAAGCTTAGATGTGTTAAGTGTCATGGCATATTTCACATCGTGAAAAAGTTCCTCATCAAGAGAGACAGACACTTTGAATAGTAGCAATAGTGATAGAGTAAAGGTATTTATGACATGTAATGGCATTTCAAGATGAGGAACTGTGCCCAGGAAGGGGTGACAGCCATGTGAAGTGGACTACAATAAGTCAATTTCAAAAGTGTTTCTTTGAACAGGGCTGAAGAACAATGAGACATTTTCTTTTTTTTTCTTTTTTTGTTGTTTTGGAGACAGGGTTTCTCTGTGACTTTGGAGCCTGCGCTGGAACTAGCTCTTGTAGACCAGGCTGGTCTCGAACTCACAAAGATCCCCCTGTCTCTGCCTCACGAGTGCTGGGATTAAAGGCATGCGCCACCACTGCCCGACTGACATTTTCAAGATGAGAAAAGAATAAAAATTCCTCACCAGGAGATGAGCATTAGCCTGTGAGAAGGTGTGGTGATATAAACGAGTTTCGAATGCTAAGATGGTGTCCAGCTTTGAGAGATACACTCATGGGGAGGCTGTACCACAGGGCCTGAGTCTCTGAAGCGAGAGTGCCTAGCTACAAATCCTATCTTGACTGATTACTATGAAGCCGTCAGTTACTTTACCACGTTCTCCTTTATCTCTAAAGCAAATA
>JAQHUG010000251.1:1737381-1749086 GCA_028555095.1 Dicrostonyx torquatus | reverse complement strand
AAAAAAATTCTAATCACCAGAGTTAAGGTGACTTTTCCTGGGTGACAATACACATAGTGTATAATCAGGGGAATGGGGGTGCCCATGACTCCCTAAGAGGATGATAAAAGATCCATGTTTGGTACCTGTACTGGATTTTCTCCAGTGGAATTCTATCCTAAGATAGTCTCCATCCATGATCTATAGTAAATCACGATTATGGGTATAGCAGTTAATAACAGTGAGTTCTATACATCTTTGTGATGAATTATCATGACCGGTGATGACTTTGGGAAACCCAAGTTTTAAATATTGTTTTTGATTGATTCTTTGATATTTCATACAAAAAATTTTGATCATATTATTTCTATTCTTTCACCCTCACAACCTCCTCCACTAACGTCCCCCACTTCCCTACACATCCAACTTAATATTCTCCCTCTTAAACAAACACACCCAACCAACCGTTTGCCTCACCCTGGAAAGTGGTTGATATGCCTAGTGTCACTCCACTGAAAACTCTCAGCAGCTATCCATTGGGAATATCTATTTAAATAGAGGTGGAATTTAATGTTTACTTTCTCTCATCCACCATGCTGGAATCTTCTCTGAATTGAGTTTGTACATGCCGTGTGGAGTACCACCGTCTCTGTGAGTTCCTACATGTATCTGCCCTGCTATATCTGAAAAATGCTATGTCCTTAATGTCATTTACCACATCTAGCCTCTACAATCTCTTTATGCCTTCTCTGCATATTTTCCTGAGTCTTTAAGGCAGCGGTAGGATAATGATATCTCTTTATATCAGAGCAGTTGTAAGGGGGAAACTCCTAAAGTTATAAATGGTGTCAGAAAGGAGAGTGGTCTTCTGTGGATTTTCTGTGAGCTGGGTGTAAGTTATATGTTTCTTGCTCAGATGCTTACAAAAGGGCTACCCACTATGTACTCCACAAAGGACTGGTAGACCTTGTAACAGTAGACAAATTTACGTTTCTCTATCTGGGAGACATCAAGAGGTCTTAAATCCCAAAGACAAGTGTAATAAAAAGATACATTAAGAAAACAGGATCTAAGTTAAGACCTAGATTAAGCTATTCGTCTGCGGAAGATATTATGGAAGGCTCAGTAGAGGTCCAGGAGCATAATATAGAGTCCAACATCACAGGGCAGGATGCAAGGACTTATAAGACTTTTATCAATTGTGCATTGACAAAGTGGAAACGAGGACATGACAAAGCTTAACCTGATGTATAAACTATATCTCTAGTTTCTTAGGAAGAATGCTATGAGGCCAGATAAGCTGACTACTGTCATGACTATGACTCTTGCCTTGTCTTTCCTATGAAGTCTTAGAACCTTTTCCATCATTCCATTACATCCTCCTGCTTACCATTCCTAAAAATGATCATACACATTCTTAAGTTGGGGTCAGTAAGTTGGCATTTTTTAGAACAACCCTGTTATGAACCCTCTGGTCATTGAGTTAAAATAGGCTGATGGAAATGAGAATTATGGTGGCGATGATGGTGGTGATGGTGGTGATGGCTATTACATACAATCCTACTGGGAGACAGAGTAGTATATTTCAGTCAGTCATATTATACTTTTACATTTTTCTTTAGTTTTTATTAGCTTCATAACTGAAGGAAAGATTACTGCCTGGCCGTCAGTCTCTGTAATTTGTAAAATTAGCATAATAATACCTGGAGGAGTTCTTAAAATTACAGATTAGACTAAATCTAGCATAGTATCTTTACTCAAAAGGATAGCTATTTATTATAAATTTAGCCATTAGCTTTGGGATGAAAAATAATTTAAATTTAAATGATTCAATTGCTTCACCAATCCAAGTGTTTGAAATGAAATTTTCCCACTTCTTTTAGCAATCTTTTGCATGAGGAACCCAATAATTTACTTATTTCCTCTCTCCATGTGATTTTCATAAGTTTATGCTTGAACCGAGATTTGAACCCTAATTCAACTGAGGTTTTTAACAGTAAAAAAGGAAGACAGTTGTCATGAGGCTTTTTTATTATTATTATCCTATTATAACTAGGAGCAGAGTATTGGATCTCTTAAATCTATCCCAATCCTTCTCTTAAGTTCATACTGCACTCTTTTTAGCTTACTTCGTATTTCTCTGTCCCTCCCTTAACTATACTAGTAGCATTGTGAACGTTTTCCATTTTTCTGAGATCTCATTATTTTACATCGTCTGGTAATTCACATGTTAAAACTGTATACTGATTGACTGTTTTATTGAGATATTCTATGTGGTTACAAATCTTAGAAAAATATTTCCTTCCTTGTTTTGAATGAGGTGTAGGGATATCTTGGAACAGAGGCCAGCAATTGTTGACTACATTCCTGAACACTTTAGGAAGATTGAGTTGTTTCCGCAAGTGGATGAATTTCTTTGGTACTGATAACTGAGTAGTAACTGAATAGAACATTGCTACAGCCTGTCATCACTAGCCATGTGAAATAATTTTTTGTTTTGACATGGAAGTGTTTCTTTCCATGCAGCGGTTGTATGCCAAGAGTGGGTTTTATTGTGCATGCTCTCAGTACGGTCCATTTGCCTTTCTTTTACATGGCAAAAATTCACCTAATTTAACAAGCTTTATCCTTGTTTGATACTAATACATGAATAAATTAGCCTTGCTTTTTATTCTGAGGTGCAGGTCAATATTCTAGTGGAAGGTTGATTATTTTTAGTGGATGGAAATGAGCTGGCAGAACGTCATCCACAAGATTTGAGCACTGGCTCTGAGATACCTGCGTGGCTGGATGGAATGACCATCCCCTGATAGAAATTAAGAGTCACATTTGCATAGTTTCTTCCCATTTGCATTTAGACCCAATTATCACAGCAGTCCTATAAAAAGAAGAAAGCACATTTTGCCTTCATTTTTTTTTTCTGGATAAGAACACAGGAATTTGAAAAGATGATAGCTTACTCAAGGTCACAGCATGAAGCTAGAAATCCAAGTCACACATACACACATCGTCAGACTGTTGTTGTCTCTGGGATTCAACATCTCTCTTACTGTGGACCACAAATGGTCCTTTTCTATTTCTTTGCTGTTCAGTTCAAGAAATTCCATACAGTGGCCTTGGAACTTTCTTATTTGCTTTGTTCTCAAATAAACAGTAAATAATCATATACTTCACCTATGTATCAAAGGGAGTGGAGGATCATTTGCGCTATTACAGTAATGCTGCCTTTTCCATATGAACCACATGTAGGATGTTCCATGGTTAAATGGACATAACAGAGGTGCATTTTGTTTTCCTGAAGTTCTTGCTGATATTTTGATATTCAAATGGAGTAACTCTAGATCATCTAGATCCATGTTCAACTATAATTTCAATTCCATGGAATATTGATTGACTATAAAGATATAGAGGGATGGAATGAGTAAAATTACTTATCAATAAAAGGTAAAAATTCACTAAAATTGAATTGTGGATATCAGAAGGAAGAGTCTTTTTAAGGAATTGGGACAGGAAATGTTGTGATCAGGACATGACCAGGTCATATTCTGAAGATGGAAGATAAAGATGAAAGTCTTTGTGATAGGGGTCCTGGAACCACTGAGCCCAGGGAATTAAAAAACAAGGTTTCAGAAATTCCCTCCCTCTGAAACTTCGTTCCAGGAGTTAGATACTCTAACATAAGACAATAAAGCAAGGGTTGAGGTGAAGTTATTTTTGAACCAATACACATTTCCTTTGTGTCAAGTATAAATGAGAAATCTATTCTCTGACCTTGGACCAAAGAGGGATACAAGCAAGTATTACAACACAAAAACAACATGTCCTCTGTACAGATACATAAAACAGGACAAATAATAGGGTTTATAAAGGGGTGAGTCTGGGCTAGATTTACTGTTACACTCTTTGATTGTTTTCGTAGATCCTCTCGATGATCCTGCAAAACTGATAATCGTTTGATGGATATTAAAGATCAGAAACTCTGGGTGAGAAGGGCTAAGTGGTTTGGCAAGGTTGCATGGCAGACAGGTGAAAAATAGCTACTTGGAGAAAAATAGCTATGATGAGGTTTTCTAATTTAAGACAATAGCTATTTGTGATTATTTGGTTGTGCTTTGGATACTGTACAAGATGTGGTTATGACCTCACAGAGTTCAGAGTAATTATTGAGGAATTAGGCATTTTGAGATAGTCCTTGAGATTCATGGTGAGCTAACATAAAATGAGGGTTACACAAAATTTCATTTTGTAAGCAATGTTGATTAATAAGAAGCTCTATGGTTAAATTGCTCGTTATAGCGACGGAGGAAAGAATGCCTTTAGATCTTCAGAAGGACCAGAAGGTTTGCAGTTTGTGGATATTACACGATTCATTGCTGAAAATACAGCAGGGCACTATTTACCCTCTCCGAAGAGATGTCCAGCCCTCTACCCACAGAGCAACTCAGCTGTAGTCACTGTAGAGTGAGAATGAGGAGCTAAAGGACAGAGATGTCTCTAGGAAGGCCTCAGAATCCTTTACTTTTCGGCACAATAATGCCCTTGCTAAGAAATGCTGTGGCATCCAATGAACTCCCAATTTCCTCCATCCACTTCTTATTGTACTCAACTATTATTGCATTAAAGACTAAAAATAAAATGTTTGTCATTGATAAATACAAAAGAGTTTGCTTGAAGCCCAGGAGAATATCTAGTTCAATCTTCCATCAGTGGTTGCCCCTCTTGGTGGTAAAGGCCTATATTTCTCAAACAAGGGAGGGTGAGGTAGAAGTGATACTTGACCTGGAAGTTCTAGTCCAAGTAACATAGTAAGAAAAAACCCAAATTACCAAGGAATCTTGAAGGAATTGAAACTGCAGTCTCAAGATGTCTCTCTGGTTTAGATAGTGCAAGGTAAAAAGAAGGAAATTCAAACACGACTGCTCCCGAGTGAGGATAGTCTGATTATCTAAGAGACAGTGTAGAAAATTAGGATGCTCATTTAAGGGAGACAAGATGCCCAGGTAATAGAGAAGTTATTAATTGAGGCAGGAATATGGGGGTTTACCTCTCAATAGCTCTAAAGAACTGATTGTGTAATGTTTTGACCTCATTTATTGTCGAACAGGCACTGGGCAGATGTAATAGGCTGATCATTTTGAAAGATTCTTCAGTTAAAATTGGAGCTGCTGAGGATGCCTTTCTACATAGTACCCGTCTAAAATCTTACCAAGTTTCAGCAGTGAGAAACCAAAAGTTGTGCTATACTGTTGCTCCCCATTATTTCGGCTGTTTAGTGAAGGCTTAGTGTTGCCTTTATTTTGAAATATCTGCTCTTCTCCTCTCTTCTCCTCTCCTCTTCTCTCTTCTTCTCTTCATTTTGTGTGAATTTCATATATAAACACTATATTCATATCATTTCCACCCCTTCCTATTCCCCTCCAGCTCTTTCCCTATGTTCCAAATCTCTCTCAACCATATCACTTCTACTTTAATTATTATTGTTACACACACACCTTCTTTATGCTTGTGGGTTCTTTCTCTTGCAGCTGTGTCCTTGAAAAGTCACTCTTTCCCTCTCCTAAACTGTAGTTTTGTCCTCTTTCAAATGGGGCTGGTGATAATATTATCGTGTGAAAGTAAGTAAAAATGTTGTTAATCATCCCAGTAGAGGTTAAGAGAGGTTCTTTTATTTTTGTTACATAATCCAAAGTGTGTGTGTATGTGTGTGTCTCTGTGTGTAATTATATATATATATATGTATATGTATATTTGTTGTATACACATATGTGATATTTGCATACACCTATCTATTCTCATTCTGTTAATGATATAAGAATCAAAAGGGCATTCTCCATTGCAAGATGTTCAGAGAACTCGCCATAACCAAAAACTTTCTGGGGTTCATAATAAATGGTTTTATGTCCAAAGACAGGAGAAACAGGAGAAACAACATTGCACCCCATCGCCAAAGACTATGCTAGAACCTTGCTCTGTGTTCTGTCAGCTTCCACATTACTTGAAATTGTCAGAGGTGGTTGTAATGGGTTTGCCCTCAGGCTTTATATTTGTAAATCCCTATATATGTGTTAAATCCAGTAACCTGGGTCCTAGTCAGATTTGATAGAAGGTGGAGAAGATCCTTTGTACGATGAGTGACTCTTTTGTAAATATCCAAGCATATACTATGTTAATGTATAGAATAAGGGTATTAGAGGAGAGATGTGAGCAAGTTGTGTTCACCTAGAACAGTGAGAGTCACATAATTATGGATAAAATGGCTCTAAAACTGTAGCAAGAATCATAAAGATTGAATAAGTGAACAAATGTCCCTTATTCTGGGAAGAAAATGCAACCATGCCTCTTCTTTCCAAGTTTGCCATGGATTTAATGGGGATGTGGATTAGGCCTTTTGTGTGTATTGTTTTTCCTTGGTTTGATTTTTATAATACTCCAATAAGTGGTAATTATAAAAGATTAGAAGATGATATTTGTTTGATAGATTTTCTCCTAATTGACTATTGATTCGATGTATATATTAAGAGAGGAATTACGAAATGTTCCCTGGGGATTTTTCTTTGGAGATGGGTTGGACCACCATAGCATCCACTTTTATAGATAAATCAGATTTTGTAGAAGGAAGTTCTGTTCCTTCCAGTCCCACAGCCATTCAGTCTCAAATTAACACACAGTGGCTTATAGTAATTATAAACTGGCCTGTTGCTCAGACTTGTTAGTAACTCTTACAACTTCAATAACCCATAATTTTTATCTATGTTTAGCCATGTGGCTTGGTATCTTTTCTCAATAAGGCATCATCATCATGCTTCCTCTTTGTCTGACTGATGACCATGTCTCTGCCTTTCCTCTTCCCTGAATTATCCTAGTCTGGTCACCCTGCCTAGACTTCTTGCCTGGCTACTGGCCAATCAGCATTTTATTAAATCAATACAAGTGACAAATCTTTACTGTGTACAAGAGAATTATCCCATAGCAAGATTTTGAAGGTTGAATTCAAATGATCAATACAGTGTCTAAGGGAAGAGATCTTGAATAAGGTCCCACCACTGAGTGAGGAAATAATACTATTTATTGATGCTTGGGGGGAGAGAGAATCATTCTTTTTTTGGGGGGGGCATGGGCCCTGGTAGGTTGGCCATGATCCCATGGGTAGCCCTACATATAGATACATATGGGCACTACTAAATGAACTTAGTTTAGTGTCTTATTTAAAAAGAATAAGAATTGTAGTTGGGAGGGAAATATACAGGGCAAGATACTACGGGAGGAGTTTGAGATGGAAAAAATGGGGATAGATATGATTATATTTCATTGTAAACACATGAAGTCATCAAAGAAGAAGTCTTTTAAAAAGAATGAAATCTTGTGATGAAATTACAGGTATGAGTTGATATTGATCTGATTTGGACACAAGTATATGAAAGGAGTGGGTCAAACATCATGTATGATGCAACTGAGTAGAAAGAGCCTGTAGGCTCAAGGGGGTTGGCATTATACACTAGTGATAACCAATTTTTCTTCTTCAGATAAAGGAAAAGTGTACCTTATAAAAGACTGAGGAATAGCAGCCTAAGAGATAGAGAATCGGCTAGAAAGTAAAAGATTGATTATGGCAAAGCAGATGCGGACAAGGAGAGCATCAACAGAGCATTACGCCAAGTAGATAAAGCCGATTCTCATGCACACATGAGGTCCTTGGTGCTTTGTGTCCGTAAAACATTCCATGAGGCACGGACTGTATCTCGGCAGCTCTACTTTATACAAAGGCATACTTCAAGTGGCGGAGAAACCATCCACCTACAGGAAAGTTTCCCTGTGACATGTTCTTTCCTTTTTATAGGAAAATCTGAAAATAACCTGTTTCCACCAGCCCAGAGCAAGTCCAATGCCTGCTACCTAGGCAGTGTGATACGATGCACCTGTTAGCACTGAGTTAGTATTCCTGGAGAGGAGAGCCTTCAAAGACATAACTGAGAAAATGAAAACTCAGGATACTGTGACCAGCAGTTTGGAATGAGGCTAGTCAGGCTGTTACTTTGCTTCCTGACTCCAAAGTCAAGATCTCTTGTTTATTACACATTTAAAGTCCCGGGGTGTTTTCTCATGCCTCTGTGCCTCAGTTTCCTCATAAAATAAGTAAAGATTTCCTGCTCTGTCACCTCTCCTTTGCTTTAGATGACTATTCTCTTTGGTCAAGTCTTTCTGAACCTTTGTATTTTAAACAGTGGTCTTAAATCAGCATTTGAAAACATCTACCTTCTCAGTAATACTTTTCAATGCAGCAACAAAACTGTTTTCCCTTAGCTCAGACGCTTAACATGGTGTTTCCTACAACAAAAACAACACAAGACTTCTTTTGCACACAGTTGTCAAGATGTCGCAGTGACAGAGGACACCTGTTTGAGAGCAAAGGACTTAGGAGTGGTAGGTGAAGAGGGAATCGTGGGACAATAGACATTTGGGAGCAGCTATGTGTTTAAGTGTTCAATAGAAATAAGAAGTGTCTTTTTTAAGTGAGAGACTGGGGAGAAGAAAATGAATTGGTGGGATTCCTTGAGTTACCTGCTACATTCATATTGAAATAGACAATATCAGAATCCTTATACTTGGCACCGTCATATAGGGCATAAAGGAAAAAGCAATGGTAAGTGAGCTGCTTTTGGCCCTACTGTGTCTTATTTGTGCTCTACCCAGGGAGAAGGATGAAATTAGGGTCTACAAAGGTGTGATTTGGATAGACTGAAGGAAAACTAAAAGGAGACTACAGGAAACACCCCTGAAGTTACTCGGATTCCTAAGCAGCCTTATGAACCCATCTGGGTTTGGGGAAATTTTCATAGAATATGATGGGATGATGGATCTATTTTCTTTGAAATCCTCAGGAGTAGAATTGCCAGACTAGAGCATGGCTTTGGGGTTGCTCTGCAGGCTGTCTCAGAAGAACCCCAACACCAAACAGTAAAGACAAGTTTCCAGCATTGCTGTCTTGCTGCAGGCCAGTTCCAGGTAGACAACCTATCAAAAGAAAGGGTTATGGAAAATGTATTTTGCACCCTCTTGAAAATTCAGTGCCTTTATTTTCCTGTTTAAAAATATAATGCGGAACACTGACTAATTCAACAAATCAGCCACTGTGAGTAGCTTTATGCCTTAGCACCTAATTCATCAACGTGCTGAAACCAAACACTTGAGTTTCTTTATTTAATACAAAGAAACTCTCACCACTCTCTTCAATCTACTGCCTTTCTCCTTTAGTACAAATAGCTGCCTCCTGGAGATTTATTCTATAAGATGTTGAATTGGTCCCATTGTCAAAAATTAGTATTTTCTGTTGAGTATCACAATTCATTTTGATACTCCAGAACAACACTGTTTTTCAAAGTGGGGTTTGTATACATTGTGACACTCTACGAAGAAATTGTTTCTTCAGAATTGGTAGAAATTTCCTTTCCAAAGAGAGATTGGTTTATAGTGTAAACACTGCACAGCTCAAAGGTTTGGAGAAAGCACTTTGGAGTGTTTGGCAATACTCAAGCTGGAGAAGAAAACCTCTGAAGAAAAAGGAAAAATGGCTCAATGGTAAAGCCTGACCCAAGTCCAGTGCTATGAGGTCCCATGCCTAGCACACTGGATAAGGCATAAAGGAAAGTCGTATGTGGCCTTTTGGGAAAGCACAGATCATTTTATTTACTTTAGTTGCTTTTAAAAATAGTAATTCATAGGAAAATGTGATTGCCCTCTAGTGAGGCAGCTTAATACAATAGAGACAAATGAAAACAAAGAAAATGAAAGTCAAGGAGCTAGACCCTTGTCCTTAGATTTCAATTTGGCACGCAAATTTGTCGTCTAGGGCCTATGAAGCACTGATGGCTTTGCTGAATGTGTAAGCCTTAGGCACAAATGTCTCCAATATCTGTGCCCCTTGCAACACTATAGGCCTCTGGGAAGCCAAGTACCACATCAGCCTGCTTCTCTCCAGTCAAGGGGCAGGGGGAGGAATCCTCTGTATTATCCCATTCAGTTCTAGCATGTGTATCATGTTAGATCTAAGCAGCCTCCATTTTTTAAGGACTTATGATCTGAGTTGTCAAGCAAGGTAATGTCAGTGTGGAGTCCAGGTTTTAATATCCATAAGGTCTTGTGCACAGTCAAGTGTCTGTTCTCACTAGCAAAGCTACGGTGGTCAGTTGCCTCTTCTCTCTGGGTATTATGCTCATTCCTGACATTCTGATGCTATTGTGGGAATGAAATGAAGTTATGAATATCATGTACTACACCCGTCACAACACCATAGCTATCATAGTTTAGAGGCGCAATAAGTATCATGTAATTAGTATCAATGAACAGAAACCCAACTAAAATGAACATGTAACATGTAATGAAGACAGAGACGAATTATTGAATACACAGATGGAATTTCAGTAAGAAAATGCCTATGAGTCTGGTGTGGTCCTCTTTGGCCCCAAATTCTGTTTATTCTTTTATGACTGACATAATCACACTGAATCAATAACATACGTGTAACAGACAAGGTATGAACTCTCATTTGCAAGTTATCTAAGACAGTTGATTCAGTACCCAGGAGGTCATGAAGGAAACCGTAATCTAATAGCTTCTCGACACACTATTGGTGTTTAATAAAGATATTTAAATGAAATGGCCCAGAAATGGGTGACAAGATTAACAAAATAGATCTTGGAAATGTAATCTTCGCACAGTACAGAGTTCAGATGTTACTTTAAAAACATTCCTGTCCCATTCATCTATTGCACATGAATGGATAAGAATTACTATATTTTGGGATGCTCTTTCCCTTGTTATTTCCAAGAAGAAAATATAGCAAAATCCACTTTATCAGCTCTTTCATGAGAAATATTGATGTAGTGAAGAGTGTAACCGCAGATCTAGAGAGAACATCCTTGTCTTGCTATTTATGTGCATAGTCACTAAGACTTGTTCTGGAAACTTGTCCCTTCCCCCATTTATTCAAATAGAAATCTGGGTCAGTGAGGTGACTCAGTGGGAGAACGCACCTGTTGGAGAGCCTGACAGCCTGAGGTGGATCCTAGGGAGCTGCATGGTGTTAGGAAAAAACCAACTCCTGAAGGCTGGCCTCTCCCTTGCAAGCTCATGGACATGCACCCTCACACACCACACACACAGAGTACACGCATGTGCACAGATAACACACAGACACACAGAGACAGCAATACACACATAACACACACACACAAATGTTGTAGAGGAGGGGACCACTTGTTTCCGCCCGGCAGCTTAGACCCTAAAATAATCACACAGACACCATACAATTTGCAATACTGTCTGGCCAATAGCATGAGCATATTTGTAACTATTACATTTTAATTTAATCCATCTCATTTAATCTGTGCATCACCACGAGGTCGTAGACTACCAGCAAAGTTGTTGGGTGTCTGTCTCTGGCAGGGCTACATGGCTTCTCTCTGACTCTGTCTCCTTTCTCCTAGCATTCCAGTTTAGTTTTCCCCACCTACTTAAGTTCTGCCCTGCTATAGATCCAAAGCAGTTTCTTTATTCATTAACCAATAAAAGCAGCGCATAGACTAAAGGATCTCCCACACCACATAAACAGCACACACACACACACACACACACACACACACACATATATATATATATACATGCCACAATATACAGCACACACACAATATATACCACACACACATATATATACATGCCACACATATACA
>JAQHUG010000251.1:1723601-1737329 GCA_028555095.1 Dicrostonyx torquatus | reverse complement strand
ACACACACACATATATATACATGCCACACATATACAGCACACACACACATATATATACATGCCACACATATACAGCACACACACACACATATATACATGCCACACATGTACAGCACACACACATACATATCACACATATATAGCACACACACATATATATACATGCCACACATATACAGCATACACACACACATATATATATACATGCCACACATATACAGCACACACATACATGTCACACACATATATATATGCCACACATATACAGCACACACACATATATATACATGCCACACATATATAGCACACACACAAACCATACATATTCATCACAGACACATACATACACAGAGCACACACAAAAGAGCACATACACAGAGACTGCACATCCATACACCACACAAACACAGCACACACAGTACACTTACAGAGCACACACATATACAAAGAGCACACACGTACACAGATCACATACAGGCCACACATATACACATACAAACACAACATTCACATGCACACACACAGCACACACCTACAGTGTGCGCATATATTCACACAGAGACAGCACACACAGTATAATCATATACAGACAAAGACTACATACATACATACACTAAATTATAAATAAGAATAAGTCAATTGTTGTTACTCTTTTAGATACAGTTATATTGTGCTTCCTATTTGAAGCCTTCCTGTCTTCCCTTGCGGTGCAGTTAATGTGTGCATCAGCACTTACATTTATGAGTTATATCATATTTAGTATCTTACACTTACATATTAATAGTGCATCGTATGTGTTGTAAATGTTTGTAGCCTTTAGAAATTTGTAAAATAATGTCTTAACATTGATCTACTTCATTCTCAGAATGTGGACCTACATGGACAGGTTATATAAAACTACAGACACCTTTTATTTGCACTGCTACTGTGGGAAGAAAGGGTGTCTTCTCAGGAGACACATATGCGTATGTAACATTATGCCTCTCAGAGTACAGCACAGTGCTACCATATATACATATCATAAAATTTTTTGGTGATTTCAAATTGTGTCTACAGCAAAAGCCTTGTTTTTCTTTCTCTCTTTTTCTTATAAAATCCTGTATTTGAACTTTAAAAAAAAAACAGTTGTCCTGCCAGGCTACTGGTTATAAGGATAGGAGTTTCCATATTAATGAAGTATTGGATTCTGTGGTTTGTCTCAGACCTGAAGCACTGAAGTGGCTCGTGCTGTGCCTGCCTTCTGGGTGCTGAGAAGTCAGCTAGAGTTATTCTGGCCCCTGCCTGGCCTGACAAAGACATCAACCAAACACCACAGAATTCAAGTCCAGAGATGTTGGAGAGAAGTAGCTTTCTTCTGCTTTTGCACAGACACTTTCTTAATGGCTAGGTGCTAAAAGCTCTGGCATCCTTTATCTATGTCTGATTTAATTGCTTTTGAGAAGTCCTTCTTCATTTCCAGCCTTGGAGGTGGTCATACCCTGTAGAGTCAGTAATCTATATGAAGTCATTAATATTTACGGAGTCTGTCTGTAGGAGGCACGGGTTATTTTTCTTCATGTACTATGTTGTCTCATGGCCTTTTGATAGCCAATACAAGCCAGTGCTCTTAATACTAACCCCCTGTTGCTTCTCAGTGTTTTTTTTGACAGTCAATGTGTCTGAGCTGTAACTTGCTTTGTTAACATATGAAGAAAAGATGGCTTCTTATCAAGCATCTGCTAGATAGTGTTTTGCATGTCAGCATAGAACTATGGTTATCACACAGTCATGAAGAAACTTGATTTGAATTCAGTCACATCACCATCATAAGTCTTGATTTCTTAAGAAAACTAAAAACAACACCTCCCAACACAAGCACACACACACACACACACACACACACACACACACACTCTGAAGAAGACAAAAGTCTTGGACGTTTCAAAGCAGGCTGTCTTTGTAGGCATTATTAGTGGTATGTCGTACATCATTAACTTTGAGGAAGAAAGATGGCAAATTGTAGTGCTTGTTTTTCACTGAATTGGCCTGGGTGTGGAAGAAAAGATTTCCTATGTCTACCCCAGTGTTGGACATGACCCACTGGAGACAAGCAATTAGTAAACCAATCAGCAGGCTAATTAGTAAACTTTTGGTGATTGCCACTCTTTGCAATAACATCATGAAAGGTGACCCTAGAGAATAATTTTATGGATTATTCTATCTAAGATGGGGAACATTTTCAGACCCCCAGCAGAAGGGAGTTTCTATCTACTTCCCAGAGTGTGGATGTATGGACAGCACTGTTGTATATGTTAATTTTCCTATGACATATTTCATTTTATGGAAGAGAAACTAGATATTATAGCATCCATTTTATTTCTAGTTATTTTAAATCAGGAGAAATTCAATAGTTTGCTCAACAGTACAAAGCCAATAGCTAGAAGATGGGAACAAAACCTATGCATTATCAAAGTTGGTTCTTCCTCCTTTATTTCTAACTATTTTCTCTCTACCCAGTTTACAGCACAGATGTGTCTAGAGGTCATGGATTTGAAGGTCCTGGGTAACATTTTTATGTTAGTCACTCCCTTAACGTGACTCTGCAGGGGTGGAAGTCATCAATAATTTGCTGGAATATGATTTTCTTACAAATGAAAGCCATGTGTTTCCTTAGCACTGCATGACCCAATGTCAAGAGAGATCATGTGTCTTGGAATAGTGACAGAAAATGAGGGAAAGCCTTGGCTTAATGATTCACATCTCCTGTTGCACCCATACTCTCCTCAGGTGTCCACATTGTCCTTGTTATTTCTGTCAACCAGAATTTTTTCCTCCCACTTTTGTTTTGTGTCCTACTTAAAACACTTTATGTAGTATGAGGAGCGGGCCACGTTCCCAGTGCCTGGCTAGCTTAACTCCCGAAATAATTACACAGAAACTGTATTCATTTGATTACTGCCTGACCCATTAGTTCTAGACTCTTATTGGCTAACTCTTCAACCCATTTCTAATAATCTGTATGTCACCACGAGGCCGTGGCTTACCGGGAGAGATTCAGCGTGTCTGACCTGGCAGCTTCATGGCAGCGGCTCTCCCTGACTCTGCCTTCTCTCTCCCAGAATTCCATCCTGTCTTCCCGCCTATCTAAGTACTGCCCTATCAAAAGGCCAAGGCAGTTTTCTTTATTCAGCCAATCAAAGCAACAGAAATACAGAAGGACCTCCTACACCAACTTTATTCCAGGAAGCCATCATGTTTACAGTGACTTTCACTCTATAATTTTTCTTTTTCTTTTGTTTTTTTCCCCCAATCTTTTCAAAGAAAACTGTTCGACATGGAAATCGTGATAATTTCTTGTTATTTGAGGATATGCGTGAACCCTTTGCACACTGATAGGAGGTTCTCAATCTTCTGATTGAGGTTGAGGGTCATTACTAGCCAAGCACTGGGATAAACTTAAAGAGAGAAAATAGGTCTATAAAGAACTTCTTTGGCTCCAGGAAAACAGGATTATTCTCTCAGTTTTCATATTAACAAATCTAGACTTAAAATAGAGCGGTTAGTGAGGAAGTAAAATCTTGGCCTTCAGAATCTGATGCAGATTTAATTTGAAGTTAAAACCAATTTGCTCAGCAGCAGCTATGCGTTTCTAGGCAGGATACTGATTCATTGAGCATCCTTGCCCACATCCGAAGTGGGAATGGCACAGCCATGCTGGTGTAGGTTGCTGGAAGGATTAAAGGTATTATATTCTATGTAAAGCTCGTGGCATGATGCCTCAGCACATGCTATGGCTTTAACACCTGGCTGGTGTTGCAGTTATTGCTATGGTTATGTAGTAAGAAACAGCACGCGTTGCCTTGCAAGAACTGGGCATTTGTGTCAATTGACTCTTGAGACATTTGTTGTTGCCCCAAGTGGAAGAGGAAGTGTTGGAACTTTGCAGTACTATCCCTTACAACAATCAGACTGGCTAGTGATCTAAGTTGCTTATGAAGGTATGGTTAAGATCCCTGCTCTATAAAACACAATATTCTATATCTAGTCCCAACATCCTTCCGGTTTTAAAGAAATTCTAATTCTACAACAGCATGGCTTTTGGTAACTTGCATTATGCTTCTCTTGCAAGGGGAATCCAGTTGGTTCTTCTATACGGCAGGTGGTAGGACTTAGGCGGCGTGCAGGACAGTAGAGCTGAGTCATCAAACCCTACGCCTCATGCTCTAGAACTGCCACCCGTTTCCAAGGAGGAAGTTACAGAAGAAGTTTCCTATAGGACGTTACAGCCTCAATGAATTCATTCCTATACAGGCCTGCCTGGAAAGACCACTCTCAGTGTGTAATCAACACCTAGCCTGGCTCCCATATAAACCCTGTGTCCCCAGCTGTTTACTGTGAGTACCCAGAGATGTACAGAAAATCCATCATGTATGTTACCAGATATCTGTGCAATGGTGAAATGGAAATGGATTTAATTGTGACCAGGTCTTTAATGGGTGGAATTCAGCTTGTAATATGGTATGTTTAGAATGTCGTCCTGGGGAGAAACAGATACAGTAGCATTAGGTTAAATGCTCTTGCACACAGGTCATTTCTCTTGATTCTTTTAAGATGGCCAAATCAGTCTGTAGCTACTCTCTGGGTGTTATGCATGGGAAAATGAACAACATTGGTTTTTCTTCATGTCGTTCCTCAGGATGCACAAGGATGCATGCATGCACTGTCCAGTTGACATTACAGCTAAAAAGGAAAGCAGCTGTTTTCCCACCTCCCTTATTCAAATCAGGACTTAAAACTAGTCACACATTTGGGAGAGCCAGTGCGGATTACAGGTGACACAGGGAGACACAAGTACTTTGTTGGTACTTGTTGGTAGCTGGTAGATGCTGTCGTGTTCAGAATTTGCACCTCCATGTTCTTTCGTCAGTTTCTTTCTAGTCTTGCTTATAGCTGTCTGAAAGACAGTACCCTGTTGCCACCATCCCCCCAATAGCCAGTACCTAACCATTCTCTGGGCTATAGTAGGTACTCGATATTAGTATTCTATTACCATAAAAGTTTTCATTATATTGAGTCATGATTATTTAGTCTATACCCCATATAAATGTATATACTACCAGTAGAGGTAAGAAAAAGCTTTTTACATAAAAAGTTTCCAAAATTTAACTTAAAATTATTGGTTTGGGTTTTGACCATTAATAACTTCAAGAAAGTATGATTGTTAAAGGAAGTTTAGAAGTAATTTAAGATTGAAATATAACAGGTCGAATTATATAACACAAAAAAGTGATTAAAGTAATCAATGTGTCATCACACACAGACACATACACACACACACTCACACACACACACACACCACGTACTACCATATGGCAATTTTATAAATTAATTCTTAACCAAAAATGACATTATTTTCTCTAATAACTATGTACTTAACAAGCTTGCAAAATGTTGACTAGATTCTGGGAATGTTCTCCCCAAAAGTATAAATTTTGCGGAAAATGCAATCCCCATATGCAAAACATGGTTAATCCCTTGCCTAAAAGTGACCCCAAGTCATCCTGCTCAGCAAAATGGAATGCAACAAGAATTTCTATCTAGGAAACTTGCCTCCAGAGCCTTTAAAATTATGTTCCCTTATTAATCATCTTTATGGGGGTTAGGTCAAGACCACACAGCATGAATGGTAGCACTGAGTCTAATCTGTCTTAAAATCATTGATTGCCCTGGAAATATACAGTGTTGTTATTAGGATAACATTATATTATTATAATATTATATTGTTATGACCTAGATTAAGAATGGATTCTGAAGAAAAAGAAATCTTTGAGAAGCTGTCTCCAATGATTAAAAGGGAAACTTGCATAGCTATTGTACAAGAAAGTCAATAAAATCTAATATGGCCCTTTATTAAGTGTGTGATATGGAATAAGTGATCCGCTAACCACTTTACATTGTGTAATGGCATCCTCGGTGTGTCTTCACTTTATACACGACACGGAGGCATAGGGAGGTGGGATAATTGCTGGAGAATGTGCAGTTGAATATCAGAAACTGCAGTTCGGATCTAGGGAGTTGGATTCCAGGTCCATCCTCATAAGCACTCCGCTATTGTGCTAAATTAAGAGACAGCGCCTCGTGGCTTTTTGACCGGGGTAACCTCTGCCTCTTCTGATGGCTGTTATTTTGGTCTGTTAGTCTCTGTTTCCTCAGAGAGAAAACTGACCAGAAGTAAAATCTCTCAGAACAAAGAAAAAACTCATTTACTTATTTTCAGGAAAGCAATAGAGCTGGTAGAGAGACCATCATTCAGAGGATGGCTAGAAAGAACACAGATGAGGAGTATGAGGAATGATTGGGGTAGGCTTCCTACTAAGTCCAAAAAAGGCATTCAGCATTTAAGAAAGGGTATTTAGAAAGCAGTCTGGCCATGGTGTGGCCCAATGACATTCAGCAGTCAAGGACTGTTTGTGATTCTTGTTGCTCACTGGAAAAAGCCACCTGAAAATATCTGAATTCAGCGATGCAAGGGGTACAAATGACTAGCAGAGAATTGAGCCTGTAGCTCCCATGATGTAGGGTTTTAGATGAAGTGACCAGTCAGCTGGCCTCACCTGTGCGCTGGAAGTCCAGAGTAAACTATTCCCCACACAATGGATAACCCAAGGTCAGGAAAACCCTGATGATAAATATTAAACTGTTCAATATTGCATGCTAACAACAGTTATCATTTGTTGAAGTCTTTTTATAGAAGGGTTTAATGATTTCTTAGCTTTACAATGAAACATAATCAAAAGGTGACTTTTTATCAAAAACCAGATATCTGGAATGTGTTATAATTGTATTTGTCATTTTAGACCACAAAAAAATATGTTCAGTCAAAAAAAAATCAATAAAATAAAAAATATAGCTAGTTGAACAATTCTTTAAAAATAACACTCTTTTTCATATTATAGTAGTCTAAAATGTCAAAAATAAACGCCTTCCCCAAATGTATGAGAGCCTGGAATCTGGTTATCACAAATTTAATTAATCAATGGAATGATGATAAGGGACATATTTGGCAGAATAGCTAACTTAGGAAGTAAAAGAGGAGTAAGACTTGAATGTGACAGCATCCATGAAGGTATTCATTAAGATCCTGCAGACCCCAATGAGAGTGTTTCAGATGTCCTCAGGTGGGGCATCTCTAACATAGAAATGAAGTTTCTTAAGATAGCATCAGCATTTCAAAATAAATGTACTGGGGAAAATATCCAATCAAGCTGGTAAAGACTTGAGTCATTCCTGAAAGTCCATTGATGTAATGTCAATGATAGTCTACTCAGAAAAACCTGTGTTCCTGAGTTCATATATGTACATCATATGAATATATATGTTTGTATATCACATATGTAAGATTATGTTGAATTTCTTGCTGAAATTGCTATTTTGTAATCTGAGAGGATTTCAAGACAATGGATTTAACACACACATCATATATTGAATCATTATATTGATTTTACTCAAATAAGTCCCATGTTGTGGTAAGTTATAGGTTTCTTTGTAGTATTTTATGTCCTCTGACTTTCAGTCTACATTTAGCTAAGTTTTATAATGGATGAACTACGACATTAGACATTAAAGCCAGAGAGTCAAGGGCTTCTATTCCAGCTCCATCATCTCATTGATCTTGATCTTAAATGTTAATTAATCTTAAATTCTTTGAGTCTGATTCTTTTCCTCTTACAACAACAACAACAACAAAAAAAAAAAAAACCAAAACCAGATATGATACCTGTTGTATAGGTTTTCCATAGCCTGTAAATATCTAATTGCATAGTACCTGACACATAATACCACACACTAAATACTGCTACCATTTCTCTTTCTCGTTCTTTTGATTGTATCATTAACCATTTAGTTTTATTGTAAGCAAAGCAATCCTTCCATATTTTCTTTTACCCTCTATCCTGTCCAGGATACAACAAGACCACGTTTGAAGTCAAGCAAGGGTTACAATTGATGTTCTGCATTATACACTGTTCAATATTATTACTCTTGTTGAAATTGCTTATTTGTAATCTGGCAAGGTTTCCAGACAATGTATTGAACAAGCACATCTTAAATTGAATCAAAATGAAAGTGTAGAGGTTAAAGCTGTTAAAATCAAAGAGGAAATCATCCAACCAGGCAAAGAACATTTGCATTCCAGCTCTCCAAGGCAAATAGTAAGTGGAGAAACCAGCCAAAATGAAACACTGTTAAGAAAGCCACGGAGTCTTTACTAGACGCCAAAGATGCCTTGTCCTGACATGTGTTGAATTTCTAATATTTTCTAGAGCTCATGAAAAACTAAAGGTAAGATGATAAGAGGTGCTACAAGAATGGAATTTGCCCTGCACATGTGTTCAGAGAGGCCCTGTTTTGAAAAGACTACACCATAACAAGCATGTCCAGCCTGCGGCCTGTGAGCCACATATGTCCCAAGGCAACCAGCATTGGAAGATGAAGGTATCATTTCACAATGTCAGAAATGTGGACTACTCTGGAACCAGAATTTTAAAATTAAGACTTAGTTTAGTAGTCTGGAGTTACAGGACAGCAGTTAAAAGCACTAGCTGCAATTCCAGGGGACTGGGGTTCAGTTCCTGGTACCATGTTCACTCACAACGATCTGCAACTCCAGCTCCAGGGAATATGACATTCTCTTCTGGCTTCTGCATGCCCTACATGCAGGTGGTACACAGACATACATACAGGTTGAAGGGTTAGTTTCCAGAGACTGGCATTTTAGTTTAGGAGCTGCCTAGAGGAAGGAGATCCACTTAATCCTTACAGCTTGTCCCTTGTTGGTAGACTCGTCCTCATATAGTCTACCTCCTGTCACCCGGGGGATGATGAAACTCATTTGCCGCACCATCCTGCTACCATGAAATTCTGCACAAGTACATGAGGCTACTTGGATCACACTGTCTCAACATGAATAAAAATTAATTTTTGTTCTTTGCGTTATTTTTGAAGTTATTTTCCCACAGCAAAGGTGAATAACAAATGCCCGTTAGAGAAACTTGATGGGGTAACAGGCAATCACCTCACGTTGGGGTGTGGCCATTAAGACCCCAGGTAATGAAAACGGAGAGAACACGGGTTTGCGCTCTCTGACTCGCTCCATGAGGTGTCCTGTGATCACATAGGACTTCAGACTTCCCTGTTTTCTGTGAGTCTTCCCTCTTTTTCATTTATTAAAATACCTTTTCTTATTGAGCTGGCTTGGTTAATTATTGTATCGTTACAGAAACTCAATTTTTTTTCTTTTTACTGTGCTTAGGTTGCTTGCTGTCTACTAGCAGAGTTAGGTAATTAAATGGTGATTTGCATCAATATGAAACCTGTTAAGATAGACATCTAAACAACAGTAAAGGTTCATAGAAGAGGGAGGTCACTTTGACTTTCAGGTGCTATCCTCTTTTGTTATTTAAAAATGGCAATGCCTTGTAACCTCTTCCAGGTGGTCTTTACTTGATTCCCGTTCTCCATGTCTTTGGCCTTCTAAGTCATTGGCATGATTTCCTTTTGACTGTGTCTCACAGTTCTCATCTGTTAAAGAGAGGGCAACCTTTAGAACATAAACAGCTTTTATTTATTTATTTGTTTGTTTATTTATATGCCAGAATGGCACTATAACAAATTATGTTATTACTAAATGTTAAGTTAATGAATAACATAATATTTGACTTAAGACATATAACGAGTAGGGGCATGTCATATGTGAAAGTACAGACAATAAGCGAGAACTGGAAAATTATGTTTTCTCTGTCCAGAGTAATGAATACTGTTGTCTTTTTTAAAAGTCTATGTTGTACCTATACACAACAGAATAAGTTTTATAGACATCACTTGCAAGCATCATTATGATCCTGCAATGTAGACATTATTTTCAGGAAAGAAAACCCATACTCCTAGTAATTGAATCACTTGGCCAAGGAGTCATAACTGGTATTTAGAAGAATCAGAATGAGCAAACCTTGGTCTTCTCAATGCCAATACTATCTTCATACTGTCATTAAACCCTTGTATGAATAACACCTCAATTACTTTCCTTTAAACTTTTGGAAGGATCAATATTTCTAAAAAAGCATATATTTTTATAGGAATTTACAGAGGTTAACATAAATCACACAGTTGAACAATATGAATATAATTGATATTGATATTAGTCTGAAAGGGAAATAGTGTTCTAGAAGTTTTGGCAAAGGAAGAATTGAGAGATGTGATTGTATTTGTGTATGTATGCCTAGAATGTGATCTGGAGCACAGTTTGATAATGCTAGTTTTTGTTGACATTCTCGAAGGCTCAAAGGTATATTTACACATCCATTTGCATATGTACCTACTGCCGTGACCACACATTTCTTTCACCTTTAGGAAAACACAACAGATATACAATTTCCAGATTTGTATAAGATGGAAGGAGATTTGCATTTTCAGTCTTCTTAGTCTTTCAAAGATGCCAGGATAATATGCTCCTTCTAGGACTCCACCCAGTATCTCCATGGCAAGCTAAATGCCTTCCCTTTAGCACTGCATTTTCACTGTTTGCCACATTACATTTAAAGAAGGAAAGATCTATTCAATGCTAAATGTCTCAACACACAGTTTTGTATATGAAAAAAATAGACAGGATGGTGTTGTGGCCAACATTGCAAAAATTCAAGGTACTGGGACTTGACTTTAAATCCTGTCTCTGCTACACTTAGGATATTAACTCTATGGAGCAGTAGTTTCCTGTCATTTTTTTTTATCTCTGTTTTCTACTATGTTAAATTAAAAAGATTGTAGAATTTATAACGGAACTCGTGAGATGATGTGTGGAGCCTAGGACTATAAATCATTGTAGGCTCTGCTTTTCCCACCTGTCACAAGGAATGTTGTAAGAAAATATTAAGAGAAAGGCATAATTGGGGATAAGATAAATTGTTTCAGATGTATCCATACTATATTTTATTTATAATATTACTTATGTGACTAATAACTATGTATCAATAATTATTATAGTGAAGAACCCAAAGTTCTGAATGCTGTAGCTGCCCACTTGAACCTGCATCTTATTTGCATCTTCTTTAAGCATTCTCTAATCAAGAAATTAAGAATATAGTGTGTGTTGGTCTTTAGATATCAGTGAAGAGATGGAAATAGACATGAATATTTAGCCTGAAGGAGGTTGAATATGGAGCAAGAGAAGGCTAGTCATGGTTCTCTTATCTGCACAGCCGCACTGGGCTTCCTGAAAACTGCTAAGCAGTGGGATACCCATCCTTTTAGGTGCTGCTGGGTTTTGAGCTTTGAGGGTTAGTACACTTATTTTGAATCTGTATTTTCAGATGCCTGAAAAGACCTGAAGGGAAATTTCCCCCCTTTTTTTTTCTTGAAGAATTATTTTACATTTTATTCATTGATTGATTTGAAGAATTTATTAAGAAAACCAAGGGTTTTTTTTTTTGTTTTTTTTTTTTCAAAAGACACCTACCTGTTTTCCTTAGAGGCCCATGCCTCTGCCCAGATCCTCTGCTGCTGTAAGTTGAATTCCTGTGCCTTCCCGATGAGCCTGAAAATAGTCCCCTATAATCAGAGTATTTCCCTCCAGGACTCAATGTGTGAGAGTAGGGATGCTGAGCAGCATAGTGTGAGCCAGAGCATCCTGTGTACTGTTCAAAAGAGATGGAAGGGGTTCTACTGTCACAGCCAGGGTCCTACTGGGTTCAGGGTACTAATCTTCATTCAGGTACTGCCCGGCCAGGCCACACCAGGAAAACTACAACTTGTCTGTCAAGATTACATCTGCGTTACCACTTCAGAGACGTGTTAGAACCCTTACCACTTCAGAGACGTGTTAGGGACCGTTACCACTTCACAGACATGCTAGGGACCGTTACCACTTCAGCTGTTACCCAGTTTTCATAGCGTGGCCCGCTGATTGTTTAGCCACTGATGTGACTACCATTCTTCAGCTGCTGTCATGATCATCTCCAAAGCACTTCTTTGTCTCTGCTGATTGTTCCTTACTG
The DNA here is from genome assembly GCA_028555095.1 of Dicrostonyx torquatus. Lineage (NCBI taxonomy): Eukaryota > Metazoa > Chordata > Mammalia > Rodentia > Cricetidae > Dicrostonyx > Dicrostonyx torquatus. The sequence continues at coordinate 1,725,303 of JAQHUG010000251.1, read as the reverse complement.
TTGTCATCTCTGGCCACACAAGTAGTCCAGAAAAGAAGGCTCAAGAGAAGCATTTGATTGGGACCCAGTGCCGCAACACTAGCTATGGAGCCAGTCCTGGAACTAGCTCTGTAGACCAGGCTGGCCTTGAACTCACAGAGATCCGCCTGTCTCTGCCTCCCGAGTGCTGGGATTAAAGGCGTGCGCCACCACCGCCCGGCCTGAGCAGCCTTTCTAGACAGCCTGAGAAGGAATGTTTGAACCAATCTCAGTCATTTGCTTGAGCCATTAGCGCTGTTGTTTTGTGTTTTTATTTGCCTCTCAGAGGTCCCTCAGCTAGAGCACTGGGGGAGATGCTCCTCCTCTGACCAAGTTGGAAATGGTTGTGGGGTCATCTAGATTTCATCCAAGATTGTGACAACAAGCGGTCTGACACAAACAGTTTCAAACAGCTCTGGCGCAGGGTGCACCATCATGAGCCAAGGAAATTAGCTGCAGTCTTTGCAGAGATGTCTCAAGGCACTTGCGGAGGACTGAAGGTGCTTGACGTTGGCATATGAGTAGTTCAGTTGGCTGACAACCCGGACTTTTGTTCAAGACAGCCAGGACAACAAGGAAGAGTCGACCAGTTGCTTCTTAGGAAGTCAAATTGCTGCCCTTCCCCTTCTCATTGCTTATATGCAGGAAAGTGGATATCAGCAGGAGTGCTTATGATAGAAACTTAAACAATGTGTCGTGAATACGAACAGCAATGTTAGCAGTGTTTTATTAATGCTTCACACGTGTCTACTGTCCCAGAGAAAGGTTGAGTCCCCCTTATCTATTTTCCTTGTATTTTAGAAAAGTTCCTGTGAATTACACATTACCCAGACAGTTCCTTGCCCATAATAAGACGGACAGAAGCATAGCTGTTTGGGAGAGCTGATTTTTTCTCATCTAGAAGGAGGTTTAAAATATTGCCATACCTCCAGCAGCGATCCAAAAGGCCAATGACAGCCCAAACCATGGCCTTAAATCTCGAGCTATCAAATCATTTCAATATTTATCTCTGAAAAAAAATGGATTTACCATATTAGAAGAATGCCTGGAACTTGCATGAGTGACCTGACTCTCATGCTAGACATGATTCACTTGGTAGAACCTGGAGGACGTTTTCAAACTTGAATCTGAACACACTGCCACCTTGTCGTGATTACTGCCCTCCTTAGTGCTATTTGTAAACTGGGGTCAAATTTGCATGTTATCTTCGTGTGTCTCTCTGTCTCAGAGTTCCACTCTTGTTTCCAGTGAGCACTCCTTGCTTCCTAGGTCAACTGACTTGAAAACAAGGAGATTCAATGGAAAGTCTTATTAATAATACTATTTCCTCAAGCGTTAGAAAATATCACATTCAATATTACTGTAGAGGGTTAGAACTACTTCCATGGAGTGATTGATGAGGACTGGTTTGCGTTTTTCTTAAAAGAACAAACAAGATTGACAGAAGGCCTACCGCATCTACTGTGCTTGTCAATGAAGCTAAGCTTTTGATAAAATGGGTCTGGGCTTTATGTTTGAGGTCTGGTATAAATATTTCAGCACAATAAACTTTCATTCTTTTTTTTTTGATATTCCAGTCTGATAGTGTGTAAGACCTTACACAAAATTGCTGTGTGAAAAACGAATCCCTCTTACTGGCCAATGTGGGGTGACTGGCGGTAGGGAGAAGGTACCGTACATAAAT
>JAQHUG010000251.1:1671951-1688175 GCA_028555095.1 Dicrostonyx torquatus | reverse complement strand
TAATTTCTTTGAAGAGAGTCTAGACTTGAGTTCCATTTAGAATTCTCTGTTTCTGTTTATAAAAGCACATTATCTAGTGCCTGTCTGTCATCTAGCTCTGGATGTTACTTTCCTGTAAATTGCTTGGCACTTTTCTCTTCCTCTTTGATTTTTCTGGGTAACAGCCCCTGTCTACTGTGAAGAAACACTGAATGAATTAATGTTTGAGGTGACAATTGTCAGCAGACTTTAAGGGTTTCTGCAAAGTTAATAACATGTTGAAGAAGCTGACTTTTAAAGGAAAATAAAAAGTAAAACCAAAATGAGACTATTCCAGAGCCTTCAAAGTAATTATTTCCCCTATAAAGAACATAAAAAAATAAAATAAAATGACACCCTCATCTTAGTGATAATAGGAAAATGGTACAGGAGTAAATTTAGATAGAAATTAGAAAGCTGGGCAGTGGTGGTGCACGCCTTTAATCCTAGCACTTGGGAGGCAGAGGCAAGTAGATCTCTTTGAGTTCGAGGCCAGCCTGGTCTTACCAGAGCTAGTTGCAGGACAGGCTCCAAAGCTACAGCGAAACCCTGTCTCAAAAAACAAAAAAGTAGAATCGTAAGGTTTAAGGTTTATGAGCTCAAAGAAAAGTTTAATGTCAATCTGGTGAATCTTTCTTCTTTGATCTTATTAAAAAACATATTTAAAAATTGAATGAAATTCTTAGAGGCCCAAGGTTTTATTACTGTCCTTACTTGTTACAAGTTTTCTTCTACAACTTTATGACATTGGTTGAGTTAATTAAAGGCTCCATCTCTTTTATTTTTGTTTTTACAAGGAGATTGGAGAGTTGAGGGATTTTAGGCATGCCATGGGGTTATTGAGATAATGCATACAAACTGCCTGTTTAACTATTTGATGGTGGACCCTCTTTTCCCCTTACATCCAGGAGAGTGCTAAAAACAGAATGTATTGCTAGTCATATCTATTACCCCTTCTACTGGATCCCCAGGACCCAAGCAAATGTATGACATCAAGAAAGCATGCAATGAGTCTTTGAGTGAATGTCTGAATCTTGATTTCCTGTTATTTTTATTGTTCCTGGCAGACCATAAAAGGCACCTGAATTTTAGACCTCTGGGTTCTATGTCACTGTTTTAACAAGGAACAAACTGAAATCCTAAATTATTATAAATATACTTGTGACTTGTGATTACTTTGTGGGTCAGATTTTTGTCACTGTAGTAAGTACTAGATAAACAAGTCAAGAAGAGGAAGAGGATTGGAGTTCAGTTTCGGAGATTTTTGTAGGTGGTTGAATGTTTTCATTATTTGATCCTGAGTTGAGGCAAAATATCTTGTTATTGAGAAATTGAAGCAAAGCTTCTTTACTTCCTGGTCCTTGGAAAACAGAGACTGGATTGGGGTGGAGGGACTAGGCCAGGGACAAAGCACCTATCTTAGGTTTCTACTGTATACAATAGAAATACCATTATCAAAAGTAACTTGGAGATGATAAGGTTTCTTTCAGCTTCTAGTTCCATATCATAGTGCATTATTGAAGACACTCAGGACATAAATGCATGACAGGACCTGGGAGGAAGGAACTGAACTAGAGGCCTTAGAAGGATGCTATTTACTGGCTTGACGTTATGGTTTGCACAGCCTGCTTTGGTATACAACCCAGGAATACACGCCCAGGAGTGGTGGTACCTCTTACAGTGAGCTGGATCTTTCTACATCAACCATCAATCAAGAAGAAAAGATGTACCAGAGGCTTGGCCTTAGTCTGATCCAGTAGGGACATTGTCCCAGTGAAGATTTTTTTCTTTCATCATGACTGCCCCTTGTGTCACGCTGCTGTCACAGTCCTTCAGGGGTGTGCTCCTAGCAGCCCATTTCTCTAATCAGGCATACCACTTACCGTATCCATCATTCCCCAAAATAGTAGCACCAGATGGAAGTCAGAATTCTTCTGATAGGGCTGTAGGTGAGCATTTATATCCAGACGACAACAGTTACACAGATGAACATACATTGATTTTTGAAAGGTTCCTAAGTGTAAGTTTCATTTATTTTCTAGTATATATCTGTAAAAATTGTACATTACCGTACTTTCCTGACATTCTAACTACAGTAAAATATGGCCATACAAGAGAATTTACATAATATATTTAAAAGGAAAGCATGTTTTTTTAAAATTTACTTATATAAACATAACCCAAATTTAGGTGTACTATCTTATTTAGGCACTTTCACATAACATTGCCATAATTATTTCTTCACCAGGTGTTCCTTCAGATCAGTTAATTCATTGGTGGGCTTTAATTCTATAGATATAGCAAATCTTTCCACATTTTATAGTTTGATATTTAGGTAATCTCTTGCTTCCCTCTGTCATAAATAACACCCCTATGCATAATTGCATGTCACGTCGTCTGATTATTTAGAATAAATTTTTCAATATGAACTATTTGGGGCAAAGGTTGAGTCTATTTTAAAGCTCCTAAATGGTAAATAATATCAATATATATTTTTCACCTTGAGACTTTAATTTGAAGTCAGTGTCACTTGATTTTTTTTTCAATGCTCCTTATTCCCAGGACAACATCAACCATCGTTTCTCATTATCTTTCTTTGCTAATATATTCTGATTGCCTGTGTACAATCTCCATAAAAATAAGAGCAGGGATAGCTTCAGCATAGCAGAGTGTCTGTATACATCGCCCTAACATAGACATCATAATTTAAATGTTCAGTGTAAATACTGTGAACTGTAAGAGTTGTTTCTCACTGTGCAGCCCATTAGTTAAGCATTTAACCTTCTGTGCTATACATTTCTTGAGCACTAGAACGTACAAGGTTTGTGAACTAAACGGTCTTTCATAGCCTGATACCTTAATGAAAAATGGTTTCTTAGGATTTCTATCGGTGTGAAGGAACACCATGACCGCAGCCACTCCTATAAGGGAAAACACTTAAATTGAGTTGGCAGCTTAGAGTTCAGAGGTTCAGGCCATCATAAACATGGTGGGAAACAAACATAGTGGCGTGAAGGCAGACATGGTGCTGGCTACATCTTGATCAGAAGGCAACAGGAAGTGGACTGTGCATGACACCGAGTGAGACTTGAGCATATATCAGACCTCAAATCCCGCCTCCACAGTTACGCACTTCCTACAACAAGGCCATGCCTTCTCCAACAAAGCCAAACCTCCTAATAGTGCCGCTCCGTTTGGGAGCCATTTCTTTAAACCACCACAAGTGGCAAAACCTTGATTTTATTTTGCAGGTTTCTCTAGTCTGAAATGTTTCCCATTGTTGAGAAATAGCCAAGGATTCTAAACTCAGGTAGGAATAAGGCTGTCTAAAGTTCTATGACAGCTTTGCTAAACGGTGGGACCTTGTCAGTCAGTACTTGTTACTTCTGTGTACATGATGATCCTCTTTATCTTCAGCAACAATGTATAGAAATAATGATAGTATTGGAAACAGACTGTTCTTTCTTTGGTCTCACTACCAGCTTGTCCTATAAAACAAATCTTAGCCTCATTAATCCTAAATTAATGTGTAGGAAGTAACAACAGTTGTACTCTCTCCTTAAGGTTGCAGGTAAAAATGGGAGAGATGGTTCGTCTGTTGTGCAAATGTCTGAGAAATTCTAAATATTGCTTATTATAATAATAATAAATTATATTAGATAATTATAATTATTTAGTATAATTTTAAGTAAATAATTATAATAAATAGTATTATATTATAATATAATATGTAGTAAGTCATATATAATATTATAGTATATAATAATATAATATATTGTTACATATAATATAATATTATAATAAATAGTTGGCACTTAGTGTGAAACATTTTATCTATAATGATTACATGGTGGTAGGTACTCAGTCATGTCCTTCACCCTTCTCATCTTGGGGTTTCTAATGATGGAATTAATTGTAGCACTGAACTGGCCTGGGACTAGCATTTCATACCCGAGGAAACTTCTTTGGCTTCAGTCTGGAGGATAAGTTGTCATGTTCTTTTCTGTATGAAAATAAAATATCTGAATGGAGGTCTGGGAAGACTAAGGTGGAAAAATGAGGTCTAAGAGGGACCCAGGTTTAGGACCACTTCTACACAGTTAGTAACAGAATGAAATCGCAAGAGCAAAGAAAAATCTGGCAGCTTAATTTTCCTAGTGAAAGCATCTGTACCTAGATCTGTCTGTTCTATAGAGGCAGAAATGAAGGAGGAGCATCACACAGGTAGAAAATTATGATTTTACTGGTCCCAGGTATAACAAGGGTCAATAAATTCTGATACACCTAGTTTTTAAAGTAGCCAAAATAAAGGCAAAGGTAGTTAAATACATTATGCAGGTTGATATTTTTTGTTTTACCATATCTTAGTTAGACCTTGTATCTGGAAAGAGAGTCTTAAAATGAAGTCATTATTATAAGATTAGCATCTCAACCATGGCTGAAAATGTTGCCACTCTGGGACATTCTTAGAAAATACTGATTTCTGAACTATACCCACAAAGAGTGTGGCTTCACTAACGCATTACGCTTCTGTTTACACGTCATCTTTTGTTTCATGCTCACCATAGTATACTGATATGACGACAAAGTTAGCTGGCGTGCAGGGACAAGTGTGTGGATGGTGTGTTCATCAGTACAGTCGCCACTAGCACTGCTAGGAAACCAAGTAACAGTAACACTCTGTGTTACTTTGGAAATCTGTGGCACGAGAAAATTTATCTAATAAACTGTGATTTCTGGGAGGATTGTTATTTACCCGCACAGCGTATAACTGTTTAAGTTTTTCTTTTAAAATAAATGCATGAGATAGTTGGTGCTCTTAGGAACACTTCATGCAGTATTGGTTTTGGTTACTTCTCCACCATCCCTCACTCACTGCCCTATCCCAACACCCATCTCTACTTAAACCTTTGCCTCTCTAGTAACCCTCCCTCTGCTCTGATGTCACTTGTGTTCCCTACTCCTTAAAGCCTCTTCTCCTCTTCCTAGCTCCCTGGTCTTTCTGAATTCAAGTGGGAGTGCTTGTAGAAACCAGGGAAGTGTGTCTTAAAAGAAACTTTTATTATGGAAATTTTCAAACGTACCCAAAGCAGAGAGAATAGACTAATCAGCCCCAATTCTCACATCCTTGTTTCATCTCTCCACCCCTTGCCACATAGTTAAATGTTTTCTTGCTAGAATAATTTAAATCATATCATTTTATTCTCCAAACAGTTCAGTGTGCTTTTCAAAAACATAATTTTAATATAATCAAAATATAATTATTGAACTGAGAAAAACAAGTAAGTCATGAATGCATTCTGAAACTAGTCTCTGTTCAGTGGTTGCCAAATGTCTTCAGAGTTCTTTCTCACAGTCTGATGTAACTAGTGTCCATGAAGGTCCATCTATATAGTTTGCATTTTGTATAATCTCAAATTCCTCTGCCCGTTTCCCTTCATTGTTTTACCATCTGCACATTAAAGACACTGGGACTCACGTACTACAGGATTCCTCACTTTGAATTTGGCTAGGGCTGTTCCAAGGTTCTAACTTGTTTCCTTTCTCTTCCTGTCTTTCTTTCTGTTAATTGCTAGAAATGGAGATGGGCTGAATTTCACTGAATGGTTTTCCTTTTTGTTGTTGTTAGTTTTTTTTAATAAAAAATATTAGATAATACTGACTTCTTATTGAAGACAATGTCTGTCATTAACTGTTGCTATAATTTTTAGATTCATATAATATCAGCATAACCATCTATTATCAAATTCAAAGGTAAGATATTACAGAAAGATTTCTCTGTATGACTCTGTTACTACCCTCATGGTTCATGCCTGCCAAGGTCATACTATCTATGCTTTCTCTTCAAAATCATATGAATTTTACAGATAGAGCAAAAACCAGGGATTGGAGTTGTTGAAATTCATCATATCATTAATTTCTTATCATTTTCAATTCAGCAATCTCATTCCCATCTGAAACAGACATTTTAACATGTTTTTAATTTCATATTTTTGTAGAACACATTTGGAAGAATATGAACCAATTTTGATAAAAAGGCAGCTTATTCATTTATGAAAAAAGAAAGATACTGTGTAAAGGCTGATCATAAAGAAGAGAATTTAAACCCTGCCCATCTTCACCCTCCACTGTAATTGACACTTATTCTTGTTTGCATTTGGACTTCAAGGCCCTATACTTCCGAGAGTTGCAGTCTGTCATCACTGACATTATTGGCCGGCTCATTCCTATTACATCGAAAGCCTTCCAACAATATTTATCAAATGAGCCATTATTAAAGTGATGGATTTCACATAACTGAGACTTAGTTATGCAATTTGATCTTTTGGAGAATATGGTTCCCTCAATCAAAAAAATGATTTAGAGAGCATCAGGGCTGCATTTAATGCTTAAAATGGTTCGATAGCTTCTGATGGAGAAGCATCTATGAAGGACTACGTAGATACCCTCAACCATCCTATCAACTATCCTATCAACGGTGCCAGTTATTAGGAACAATCAGTATTTCTTTAAGCTTGTCTGAGTATTATCCATAGTGACACTGCTTGGCCTACGAACAGAGAGGCAAGCTGGTCTTTCCTCCAGTTAATGAAAAATACTTACAGTGCGTTTAATAAATGTCTGTTTCTTCCCTACTATAATACAATGCTATTTGTTTATGGATAGAAAATAATAAAAAGCACAGTCATTTCATCTGTAAAATTCTGAGTCAGGTGTCTCAATGATTTATCCTTTTTCCCACATTAATATGCCTTTAACTCTTTTTTTTTTTTTTTTGGTTTTTCGAGACAGGGTTTCTCTGTGGCTTTGGAGCCTGCACTGGAACTAGCTCTTGTAGACCAGGCTGGTCTCGAACTCACAAAGATCCGCCTGCCTCTGCCTCCCGAGTGCTGGGATTAAAGGCGTGTGCCACCACCGCCAGGCTTATGCCTTTAACTCTTTAAGAATTTTTTTTTTGGATTGTTTGGGTTTGATTCTCTATACATTAGCATCTACTCATCGAAAAATACCAATAATTTCTTTACAATCAAGCCTACAAAGGAGATCAGATTATATCTCCTTGCTTCAAAACTGGTGTTCAACCTGTGATTTAAATAGAACCAAGGAAAACGCTAGAATATTTGAATCATCATGCTGCATTGCTTCTTTTGTGCGTTCAGTTATGGCTGGAGAAACCTCTTCATCCCTCCATTGACCAATATGAATAAAGGAATCATCAAAATAGGACTAACCGGTCAAATCATGACTCAGTTGAGTCAAGAATATGACTATTTGTGGCCCATCGCAGCACTGGTCCTCAGAGCAGCCTAGCTGAGTCTGCGTTTCTCTCCCATTGTGTTGAATGTGAGCGGAGTAAAGTGCGTTGCTGTGCATGTCCTTCACAGGAACAGAAAAAGTGACATCTGTTGTCCAGCATGAGGGGCCTCTGACGTTAGCTAAAACTTTTATCATGATACCATGAGTGACGTTTCAATTTGTTTCCCGTTGAAAGTGCATATTCAAGACAATTTCTTTCTTTCTTTCTTTCTTTGGTTTTTCAAGACAGGGTTTCTTTGTAGCTTTGGAGCCTGTCCTGGAACTAGCTCTTGTAGACCAGGCTGGTCTCGAACTCACAGAGATCCGCCTGCCTCTGCCTCCTGAGTGCTGGGATTAAAGGCATGTGCCACCACTGCCCGGCATTTTCAAGACAATTTCCATATCCCCTCAAATAATTCTAAAGCAAGTATCATTTTCCAGAGCGCAGCTGTGAAATTTAATGACCTACATTTTGTGATCTATTTTTTTCCTGAGGTGTTATCTGTCTGATCCCAAATAACTACTGGAGCAGCAGTTGGCTTATGCCTTGGAAATGTGCCCAAGAGTCCTGAGTTGGAGGCTTTACTTGCAAAGTGGTAAAGACCATATGACGTCCCATGCTCTGCTGGAAAATAATCCCTTATGCCTAGTTGTATCTGTGGAAACCTGCAACGGTCCCGTAATTGCAGCGGATTAGAAATTGGTCCCCGTCACAGGTCTATCCACCTCCAGTCTATCACACTGTTGTTAAAATGATCTTTCTAGGCCAAATATAGCGTGCCGTTCCCCCCACCACCACCACCACTTAATACTTCATCTTGCCCAGCTCTTCTGTGCATGCCATCCAAAGTTCTTACGTTTGTGGCCCAGTTTAATTTGCCAACTTCATGTCATATCCATTCTGCAAGACATAATTTCTTTTGTATTTCTCCTATTATGTGATTTATAAAAATGTGCTTGCTTTGTGTATTGGGGAGGATGTCTGCACAAGAGTCTGACAATGTGCACGTAGTGTTTGTGGACACCCTAAGGGAGAACTGGATCCCCGGGACTGGACTTATAGATGGTTGTGAGTCACAGTGTTGCTGCTAGAAATTGAACCTGGATCCTCTGGAAAAGAGGTCAGTGCTCCTAAGCACGGAGAAGACTCTCCGTCCTCCCCATTCCATTTCGTTAAGCCGCACCCTCTTCTGTGTGCCTTATTATCCTCCTCCTCCTGCTCACTTCCCCACCCACCTTCGAAAGGAAGTTCTTGGGTGTACTCTTTGCTGACGTCCAGTTGCAAACAGACGCAGAGAAGATGCTGAGACCCCGTGAGCCACGATCCAATGCTGCCTGAGAGTAGCAAGAGTATTCTCTTGCTTTTGTTTGAGGCTCTCAATAGAGAGCAAGGCCCTGAGGAAAATCAAACCCACTCTCAAGTAAGCTGTGCAGTTCTCACCAGGTCCAAAGCAATGAACCATTATTCCTTCCAGGCTTTGTTGTCCTGCATTTGTTTGTTTGTTTACATCTCCCTCCTCCAGCTCTCCCTTTCAGTTCTGCAAATATACCCAGTTTTTTTTTCCCTTCTTTCCTTCCTCTAAACTCCAGCTTTATTTGTGCTCCTCTTATTACTTAATATCATGAACAAAAATACAGCAATATAGTCTGTATTGACATCTCTCTGTGAGACCAATAGGTAATTTGGGTCAGGCAGTGCTATGAATTCAGATACATTCAGAAAGTACTGGAAAGGAGAACGGGATGAGCACAGGTGCCTTTGTGAAATGCAAGGCAGTGCTACTGAACAAGGGAATGAAAATCTCTCTAACTTAACGGTGGCTCCCATTCACTTCATCGTGCATGCCTTAACTCAATGAGTTCTAGAATATTCCTTCATCACAGGCCTTAGAAGCTGCCCACAGGCATCACCATGACTCACTGCACCCTTATGCTTGGTGAGTCTAGATCTCAGTTGCTCCTGTGATCCCCTTGGGAGTTTTAAAAATTCTGTTTAGTTCTTAGCTCCCTGACTGTCTGAATTTATGAACTATGGATACAACCTTGTTGGTGAGATTTATAAATCTACCCAGGTAATTTTAAGAGCAGAGGACTTCAGCTCATTTTCTGGATCTGCAGTTAGTTCAATATTTCATCTATCCTAAGAACAAAGTGTTGAAGACAAAAAAAAATGAATAACAGAGGATAGCGACCTTGTCTAGTAAGTATAGGATCCTACATTTAATTCCCAATACTAAGAAAACGTATAGATTTTATAGTATAGTATGAATTGTTAATATATTAAAACCTATATGCAATATATTCTGAAGTATGACAGGGTTTATGACAAACTCTTATGGACACTTAGAGGCACAGGCAAAATCCTTATTGATTCCATCTAATTAATTTGGATTGATAAACATTTTGTGCTGGTTCTATTATGAATAATTTGCCAGGGAGTTAAGTCTGCTGTTCGAGAAAGAATCTTTCAGGCGCTCGGCTTGCTGATGAAATAAGCCATCGGGTTCACCGGAAGTAGCATGAGTCAACAGAGGACAGACTGGGAGAGAAATCAGGAAGTGCACAAACTGTTTGAATCAGAGAGGTGCCAGATACCACTCCAGTCTTTGTGCCATCTCTTCCTTCTCTATCTGTATTTCTCAGAAGGCCCGTTATTGTCTATGTCCCATCACTTCTTATCACAGACTTTTAGGTTTTAATTTCTTTAAGTTTATATTCATTTTGTGTGTGTGTGTGTGTGTGTATGTGTGTGTGTGTGTTCGAGGGACTCTGTACATAGGATAAGTATCATCCCCTTCTACCATACATTGCTATGTGGTTTCTGGGGCTTGAACCCCAGCTTGGCAACAGGTGTTTTTACTTACGGAGCCGTTTTGTGAGCCCTATCATAGACTGTGAAGTTTCTATTATTATTTGGTTCACCAATGTTATAATACCGACGTGCTCCTTCGAGACTATAGATGTGGTAGAAAAGGACTTCTCTATTAGACACACGTTTCCAAGGCTCTGTTAAGTAGAGGTGCCCCATCTGCTGAGCGAGAGCTGGTACCATGTGGAGGCGATGACGATCCCCATGTACGAAAGAGCAGCAGTTTGCCAGTGCCTTCGATCACACAGATTGGAATTAGAGCTTCACTTCCTATTTTTCTCTTGCAAACCACCACCTCCCACGGCCAGAACAAAAGGAAGCAAATATACAAGACATTGTTGAAAAGTTTTAGTTACTATGGATACTGGCAGGTTAGTTTGTCAACGCGTGCTTAGTCGGTGCCTGTCTGTTCTAATGCAGAGTGTGAAAGACTGAGCTCTTAGGAATTGTAGAAAGTTCAGGATGTGTCTCCTCACCTCAGAGCTTGTATAATTGGGAGAAAAGAAGTACCAAACACCAATGCCATCTTAAGAACCCAGATACAAAAATGTGCTAACTGTCTTAAGATGTTAGGAATAATGGGTTCTCCCGGGGCAAGCTGGGCCGTGATAATCATGGCGAATTTTCTGCTGTCACCACATTTAGATGGCAATTTGGAAGCTAATCCCGATTGGACACTGTTCATTACACACTAATTACTATTTGCCTTGAAGTGATTGTTATGTGCACGTAGAATAAAGGCGAATCTAGATGCTTTCTGTGACCCTGCTGGGAGGAGGAGGTGGGGTGGGGGAGCAACCATGCTGCTTTGGTGAGCTGTCAGCTTCTATCTTTTCCGTTTTCTCAGATCCTCTCCATAGATGAATCTCTCCAAAGCTCATCACTGCGCTTGGTACAACATTGACTCTATACACAAGTTAAACACAGCTGGAGAAAAGATATTCCCGCTCGTAAAGACTGCAGTTATTTCATATTTCGTGCTTATGCCTGAGTGCAGAGGTGTGGATCCATACCTCTAGGGGTGCATTTAAAATATGTCTCATTTTCACAGTTTAGTTCTGTGCGTGGTGCTCATCTTACAGTTGCCCTATCTGTATATTTGAGTTCTTCTAGTATGCAAAACTCTGATATGACATTTGCTGGCATGGGAGGTCCTTCTGTCTGTGTGTTACTTTTCATGGTTAATGAGTAAAGAACTGCTTTGAGCCTATGGCAGGGAAGAACAGAACTAGGTGGGGAAAGTTAGGCTGTATGCTGGGAGAAAGAAGGGCGGAGTTCGAGAGAAGCCATGGAGCCGCCTGGAGACAGACGCTGGGAACTTTACCCGGTAAGCCACAGCCACAGCCACACAGCAATACTCAGATAAATAGAAATGGGTTAATTAATATGTAAGAGTTAGCCAATAAGAAGCTAGAGTTAATGGGCCAAGCAGTGATTTAATTAATAGTTTCTGTGTGATTACTTCGGGTCTAAACTAACCAGGTGGCCAGGAACCAACAAGCAGCCTCCTCTCCCTCCAACAATTTGCTAACACAAATGATTAAAATAAATCCCTGTTCTTAAACCTTCAGCATCCAAAGGTGCACATAAATATTTAATTATAGAACAAATTAATGAATATTATGAGAGAATCTTCTCAACACACACCACACACACACACAAAAAAAAAACCCAAGTACATATTAATTACCAAACTGCTTTTCATTATTCTGACTGCTAGCATTAAGTCCTCATGTAGGTGAGTACAATCTGTTGGGCCATTTTGGAGACTTTGTCTTTCTGCCAACCCTGGCACTGTACAGACATTTTAAAAATTTCACAGTATTGATTTCACAGGACTCAGCATCTCTGCTGACCAAGTAACATCATGAAGACCAGGACACATGGTTCGGGATTCTATAGTGGTTTTGGTCCTCATGCTTTTATGCCTCACTGACATATGTGAAATTTATCTTTTGGAGCCAGAAAACCTACTCTCTAGGATTTAGCTTCTCTAAGGGCACTTCCTGAGCCGTGCTATAGCCTTCCGGTCACTCCGGATCCCACAGAAGTCTATTTCCTTTTAAAGTCCACGAAACCTCTTCTATTCGGTTTCGGGCTTTCAGAGACAGTTTTCTTTCTTCTGTCTCTTGTACATATAATCCATACCCTCCCTCTCCAAAATCAAGGCCCTGAGAAGTCAGGATCCAGTGGCAAGCAAAGAAGGAGGAGGAGGAGAAGAAAACGGAAACGTAGCCATGCATAAAGATTATTACCTTCCAGCCATCATCTGTCACTGAAACAGAAAGAACACAAAAGAATCAGCGCCTTGTTCTACAATGGAGATTTGGGCAGCTACAGACAGAAGGTGAATACCGGGTCATCTGTGGAGGAGTGTGAGGAGTTTCAGAGTATTTTAGATAAGGAGAGAGGGTAGCGATATATTGTTGAAGAGTGGAGTTGCATCTTTTTTTTCCCCTCTGTTCCTCTTTGACATATAATGGACGCCCTGTAAACACTACCTGAAAGAGAGATGGGATTCTGAAGTCGTTTCTGGAAAGAAATGGATGTAATGAGCCTGAAACTGTGTGGTAGCTGGTGGGCAGGGAGAAACGTATCTCGGTTCAGGGAGTCACACTGCAGTGGAGTCCCATAGGTCATGCTAAGAAGTATGAACCTTGTTTTTTGAACCACGAAGAACATTTAAGCTTGTTGAATCAATGTGCGACATCGTCAGAAGAGAAACTACTCTGGAGAAGGGAGTGGCAAAATCAAATTTGGTATCGATTGCCTTGGTGCTCTGTAAGAAGAGAATGAAGTTTTCGGACTCTTAAGGACAACTATTCTTATTTCTTTATCAAAGGACAATTGACTTTTCTGCCAGTCAGAAGAGAGATAAATATCAAAAGTTGCATAATTCAGTGGATCTGGGTTTCTGCTGCATTCCTTAGAATCACAGAGGCAGAAGCCGAGTCCTAGGAGGAAGTTTGCCAGACATCACGGGAGTGGATCTGACTCAGGAATGAACCTACAGACTCACTCAGTCGGGGTGGAAGCTTGGCTGGAGCAGGTCAGTTGTCAGACGGACTGGGAACATTTAAGTGTTCCCATTTAATTCCAGAAATGTATTGTCAAAAACTAAAATTTAAACACACACACACATTTAGATCCTGTCTAGAATAGATGCTGTTTTGTATGTGAAGATGAAATTTTGAAAGAAAACAATGAGAGACATGTTGTAGGTTGTCTACGCCACAAGTCCTGATTTACTGGTTTTTTTTTTAAAAAAAAGAGAATAAATACTAACTAAGCATTAAACTTAATAAAAGCTTCTACTTTCCTGTAATATTTTAGAGTACATGATTTGAACATGGCTGAAGGTCTTACATAAATCACTTTTTCCCAGGTCATGGAAAGGGCCAGGCTCACGCTCATGCCCCAAGTGTGTGATCATGTGACACATTGGAACCAATCAAATTGTGGCGATGCCATTGGAGAGCTATGAGCGTATAGATTTTTTTATTATTATTATTTAGAAATTTCTCAATAAAACAACTAGTTGGGCTGGGGAGGTCATGGCTAGTGACAGACTCAGTTCCTTTCAGAGCTAACCCATAAGCCAGAAGAATAAACGAAGGGTTTTCCAAGTCTGCAACTCAGCTTCCTTTTGTTATGTTTGAGGAACAGTAGCTAGGAAGGAGATTTCTCCTCAGCTGAGCAGCTGGAAGTGTGCCACATGGGCGTGCAACTCCAGAAGTAAGAAGTATGATAGGGACCTGGCCTGAAGCAGTCATTAGTAAGGTATTTCAAGATTGCAATTATACTGAGGAGAATGGGTTTTTTTTTCAGATTTTTCTGGAAAGCATAAAAATGTCAATAGTGAATAAAAGTAAAAAAAAAAGGAGAAAAAAAAGGAGATTATCACAGAAACACAAATTACTAGGGAAATAACCTCAAGCGTAACAATAACCACACAAGTATAATTAAATATTCTAGTTCAAAGGCAAAAATTACATTTGAATAATTTTTAAAAATGTAATAGGCTGTCTGATAGAAGAAATACATACCTTTTAAGTACATGGGACGTTTGAAAGTAAAATAATGTAAAAAACTGATGATAGAAAAATTTAAATGGAACTGAAGTGTAAATACCAAAAAGCAAATTAGGTTTGAGGCATAATGGATAATTAATACTAATGAAAAGTATGATATGATCATAAGTGTTTATTTCTTCAAAAATATATTCTGAATTCAAATACACTTAAGAGATACTTAACATAAAAACAAAGCAAGAGATACTAAACAAATGTATGCAAGTACTGCTGCAAGTATCCCTCAATTGTGCCAAGAAAAAAGAAAAGGAAGTTATGGGAGAGTGAAATAATACATGATTTCTAGTAGTATCGTAGACTGCGGGCGTTCCTATGTCTCTGCAGTTCGCTGGTCATCAGTCCACAAAAACAAAGGGGCAGAAGAAGCAATAGAGATCCTTGTGTGGCCTGTGGATGTGATGGAGACATCCCTCCTGAAGACAGACATCAGTGAATCGGATCAACTTTATTCCAGACTCTAGGGTGCCTGCAGATACAGCCTAATTTGCATTAAGGATGATGCTCCTATCATGAGGCTCCTATGCTAAGTCTTAGTTATCATCTGTGCATCAGGGAAGCCTTCTAGTAGGAATCTGTGCCAACGTCAAGCTAAAGAGAAGTCAGGGGCCAGGCATAGAGACAGCTTTCAGATAAGGTCAGTCCTCCAGGCCCACAGACATTCTCCAGATAGAGAGCAGGACGTTTCCCTGGGAAGGGAAGAGAGTCTCCATATTGCTCAACTTTTGGAAAAAGCTGCCAGGACATGATAGGCTGCAACCTGTGACCAACCAGCAAGGCCTTCCTCCAACAGTAAACTACTCTCACGTTAAATGAAAACGGCAGCATTAATTATAGCGTCACATACAGTAGATGTTTGATTTCTGTGGAATACAAAAGCACGCAACCCTTTTAATAGTTGACTGCCAAGGACTGAGAAATGTAGTAGCATGCCATGGTTGCAAACTTAAATTCAGTGTAATAGAGAAGTCGTTTCTTTAAAATTAGCTGTAGATTCTGTGTGGTTCCTGTTGAAACCCCAACAGGATTTTCTGAGGAGCTCGACAAATCGACTAAACGTGACGGATGAGAACAAAGGATGTGAGATAGCGGGGTACTCTAGAAGAGCACGGCCAGGGTGGGAAGGCTGCAGTCCCACAAGACCCCAGTTATTTTACTAGGTAACGAGCACTGAGAACTACACAAACCTATTATCTAATGAAACTTTGAGACAAAAGACCAGAGCATCCGTTCTGGAGCAAACGCACTAACTAATGTCTAGACTTCAACAATTAACTATTAAAAACAAAATCTGGGCATGGTGGTGCTCAACTATGACCCAGCACCTGGGAGTGCATAGTCATCCTCAGCTAGAGATTCTAGGCCCATCTGGGTTCCCTGAGACTCAATGTCACAAAAGGAAATAGCAAAAGATAAATTAAAAACAAGTGATAATAACATTTATCTCATAACGCTATTATGAATATCTAATAAGTTCTCAGTTAAACACTTAAAAGTTGCTCCTGACACATAATATACAAATTTGATATTTTAAAAAAACTTCATATATGACAGAAAAGATATGTCAAAAACATTGAAGAAAAGAGGGCCAGTTAATAAGAAGTACCAAATCAACCATCTATAATATGAAAAATTAAATTGACCTCTATTTTTTCATATTTGTTGGCTAAATAGTGAAGTTGGCAAAATTATAAACATTTCCAAAAAAATTAATTATACCTTTTAGGATCTCAAATTATGTGCTGGAGAATGGCTCATTGTTTAAGAGCACAGGTTGTTCTCCTACATATTCCAAGACTGGCTCCTAGCCCCTCTTCAGATGACTCACAGTCACCTGTAACTCCAGCCCACGGTGATTCAGTGCTCTGTCTGACCATGGACGCCCACACCCCCAACGATGTACACAAACACATAACGAGAAAAGCTAAAAAAAGTCTTTAAAACACACACACA
>JAQHUG010000251.1:1648421-1671506 GCA_028555095.1 Dicrostonyx torquatus | reverse complement strand
GAGGGAGGGGGAGAAGGGAGGGAGGGAAGGAAGGAAGCGAGGAGGGAGGGAAGGAGGGAAGAAAACCACTACAATACCACAGAGGTAGAGTACAGTGGTCACCAGACACACAACCTCACACGCAATGTTAAGACTTACTCCATTTTCTACTCACTCACATAAGGAAAACACAGGCTTCCTGGCCCAGTCAAAAGTTCCTGAGGTTAATTATTTTTCACCACCTTGACTGTAGACGTTTTTGGGGAAACAAATTGACATCAGTTGTCAAAACTGAACGTTGTGATTTAAAATTTCTCTCTCTAGTTACAGTCCATGGAGCTGGGTTTACTTCCTGACGTAGCTTCATTCCTCAAGGGAGAAAGCGAAATAAAATCCGAAAGTGATGCACACATATGTTAAAGAGAAAGTAAAAGTATGATCTATGAAATATTTGTGTAACAGAGCGGTACGGGATATTAAAATGGGTGAACGTGCGTGAATCAGAAGTGTGAGTAGAGAAAAGAAGCCCAAATTGTGCATTGTTATGAAGAGCCGCAGAGATAAAATATCAGAGCAGAAAACATTCAAAAGATTGCGTATTGTCGCAGCTCTTCAGTCAGTATTAACTTTATGGCTATGCCCAAACACTTTCCTTTACAGTGCATATATCAAGCAGTATATAGTCAAAACCCTGAAACCACATGTGCCTTGGGATGTTAAGTTCTTTCTGCTGTATCCCTTCAGACATAGCTGCCCTTGAGGGCTTTTCCATTCATTGTTTTGTAGGTGCCAGTGAGCCTCAGGCATGAGACACAGGTCCTCCAAACAGTGATATGTCTTCTGCATCTGTGATAGCAGGTGCTTTCAAAAGCGACAGAGAGAGGGAGCAGTGGTGGGTGGAATTAGGAGCAAATGTTTATTCGTATGCTGCTGTGTGAGGCAGATCGACCATGCTCCTTTCAGACACGCTTAAGCATAACCCATCTGAGCTGCAACTGAAATATCCGGGGCTACTGAACTGTTATCTGTGGGAGCTGCCACCGCAAGAATTCTGATGTTGGAGCCACGCATAAACCCAGAAGATCATCTGGGTATAACAGACCTTGAAAGGAAGCTTTAGATTCTCACTCTTTTATTGTGTTGAACATAAGCAAGTCCATGACATTGACATCCTGTACGCTTGGCAACATCTCGTATGAGGTAGGAATGAAGCTGAATGAAAAGCACCCATGGTTCTCAGCTACACTGCTGAGAATGCACGGACTTGCCTGCCCTGTGTCACAAGAATACACTGTAGAGTCCTTCATATCACTTTATGCCTTTCAAAATGGTGGCTTTGCAAAGAGCTAGTCTTACCATTTATGAAACCGCCTCCCCATTGAGCACAAAGAGTATAAAATACTACACCTTATTTTGGTGTTGGATTCCTTGATGGATATACAGACAGCTATGTCTGTGTGTACATACAGTTATGCAATTGGTCCATCATCCATTGCCATCTTGTAGATTATAGTGTCGTTCTCGATTCTATTTATCATAGCGGAAAACAATAAAATCTATGAGTCTTTCAAAATATCTTCAACACCTGAAAGATTAGTATAATTGTGCTCCCTACTATCCAAGTCCCTCATCAACTTAATGAATCGTCCTAAAATACAATGCTCGTTGCGTTTCATTTCTCCTGAAGAACCTGCGTTGGAGTCTGAATACTTATTCAATCAAAGTCAGCCTGTCAGACTGCAGTTTAAAGCCGAAACTAATCTCGCTTCACTGTATCACAGCGAGCATGCTTTTTGTTTTCCCTCACCAGGCAGACCTCACGATGAAATGTTGCTACTTGAAATGATGCCTAAATCATTTTCAAACTTAAAAAAAAAAACGTAATTTCTTCTAATTTTATGCAGATAAACCCTGAACTAGGGTAATAATATCTATCATATTTTATAAGCTTCCATTTATTGTTATTAATATTATTCGTTTTATATTCTTGAGGATTCTATACCTGTATATAATAATGTATTGCCTACCATAGTTTTTTTGTTGTTGTTGTTGTTGTTTGTTTGTTTGTTTTTTGTTTTTCGAGACAGGGTTTCTCTGTAGCTTTGGAGCCTGCGTTGGAACTAGCTCTTGTAGACCAGGCTGGTCTCGAACTCACAAAGATCCGCCTGCCTCTGCCTCCCAAGTGCTGGGATTAAAGGCGTGCGCCACCACCGCCCGGCCTAGCCTACCATAGTTTAAAGATAAAATGACCTTTGATAAAAGCAGAACTGACTTCTGATCATTGGTGCACAGTTGCTCCCACAGTTTTTATCTTTCTCCTCATCTCACTTTAGGGAAAAAAGTATTGGCTTATTGCTAGAGGGGGAAAAATCATGATAAGAATGACTCATAGAGAAAATAAATATAGTACAGGGTGATGAGGTTTTCCTCTTCCTAAGAAAGGCCTAGTGCGAACAGGAGAAGGCAGTGGAGGGAAACACGCCCCGTCAAACGTCCAAAGATGGAACGTCCTTTGCATGCAAGTCACACTTTACATCATGGGTCAAGAAAGAAGGAGCTTTTAATTAAAGCTGACTCTCTGCCGCTTCTCATAACTTCTTTCTGCAAAAGAGAGACTCCTGTTCTCTAAATATTTATAGGATCAAATAAAACGATGAATTCCATCACAAGAAAAGGGCCAGTGGAGAGCTGGTGGTCTGTCTGTGACCTTAAAACACACAGCTCCCCCTGACTGGATTTTAGCTCTGTAACAAATGCCTGTTCTTCTCGTGAGGCTATTAGTTGAGTACTGAAAATTCTTTCCATCGAGGCTACGTGACGGCCAAAGCAATTTTCTGTACTTTGTAATGGGTGTTTTGTAGGTAACAGGTAGCAGCCAGATAGAAAGGAAGTCTCTTCTGACCTCTCAGCAGGTGGCTCCTGGAGGGAAGTGAATTAGAGATCTGTGAATGACTTCACTTACCTAGAATACGAATGAAGCTGAGAACTAAGAATGACTTCCACTCCAAAGGATGTACGAATAGCTTGCTGCTTCTTTACGTATGCTCCCACAGTGATTCGGTATTGCATGTTATGACAGGGACACCTGAGCGCAGTGGCAGCTTGCTGGCTTTTACTCCAGGCTAGAAGGTGTGTCAGATTATTCTAGAATGGTGTGTTGAATGGCTGCTCACGGAAGCCCGGTTCATACAACAATTCTGCAGTACTTGCATTCAGTCCTCTTC
This sequence comes from Dicrostonyx torquatus, assembly GCA_028555095.1. Classification (NCBI taxonomy): domain Eukaryota; kingdom Metazoa; phylum Chordata; class Mammalia; order Rodentia; family Cricetidae; genus Dicrostonyx; species Dicrostonyx torquatus. The sequence continues at coordinate 1,668,303 of JAQHUG010000251.1, read as the reverse complement.
AAATGTCTTCATCACAGAAGCCAAGACAGAACAGGATACACATACGTCTCCAGGGTCCTGCGTGTGAGACCAGGGCTGTAGAAACAAATCGCAAAGATTGCAATTAGTTTGGTGCACACACACGCACACAAATCCCACGCAGTCTTTATAGTCTATGCTTTAGGGGAGATAGTCTTGCATTTAACTCTACGTTTGTCTCTGTATATTTTAAGTGCATCTATGCTGCAGGAAATGCCCTGTGACTTGGTAAAGCCCCTGCTGGCACAGTACTGCCAACCGCAGTGTGCTACTGATGAAATTAACCATTTGGTGGGTTCTTGAGTATCTTCGGTGCTCACACTAGCTCTCCACCAGTGTCTGTGGCCCAGTGCCTCCCACTGACTTCTAGAAGTCTGTCAAATCGTCTTCACCTTGCTGTTCTAGAAGACCCCAGACTCCACATGCCAGAATCTTCTCCTCTTCCCCATCCCTGTCTTGCATTCTCATGGCGAGTGACACCTTCCAGGCACTCAGCGACTCCAGCCAGAAGCTTGGGAGTTATCCCAGCCATCTCGTTCTCCATCGGCCCCCACATCCCATCAGCCACCAAGCCTCTCACATATGCCTCCATCTGTTTTTCTCTCTCCTGACTGACATTGCTTTAATTTAGTACTTTTCTCCTCTCTTGCCTGGATTACATTTATAGGAACGATTTAATCAGTCTCTCTGCTCCTACTCCTCTACACTACACGGTTATTTATGACAGTCCTTTACCCTTGATATACTCAAATCCCCAGCATATTCAAACTCATTCCTGTACCATTAGCATCATGACAATTAGCTCAGAGATTCACCTTGCCAATCCCCCACAAGCTAAGGGCACCCACGGCATCACCCATTTTCATGCTTTTAGACCTTGTATCTGTATTTTATCCTTGAATGCCTTTCTTCTCTTCATTCTCTTGGTGGTTAATTAATATAAACCCTGATTTTAGTTTAAGAAGTGTCAGATGAGAATATTTTCCTCTTTTAGCAAAAGTTTCTGTAGCTTTTAAATGGCTTCTTATATAAACTTTTAATAGTGCATACTACTGGTTTTGAATGAATGTTGAACAGTTGAGTGAGGTCTAATTAAAAGAAAAATTCAGACTGCTGATATACTTCATTGGGCAAACGTGTTTCCCTCCAAAGCCTGATGAACTGAGTGCAACCCTGAGGTTTCCTATGATGGAAGGAGAGAACCAATACCCAGAAGATGTCCTCTGATCTCTCCTTGGGTACCACGGCACACACAGGTTCCCCCATACCATACACAAATTCATTGATCACCTAGTTAATTAATGCAATGAAAAATTAAATGATATTTCTCCTGTAACATAGGATATGAATAGATTTGTATATATTTTAGATGATATCTTTTTAAGAATATAATTACACTATAAGGATATATCTCTAAATGTACTCTGAATCTATATAAGTCTATAACAGAGGGTTAGGTATATAGCAGTGGTTTGTGAAGCATGTTTGGGGCTTTGAATTCTGTACCAAATCTGAGAAAATGTCCAGGATGTATTTCCCTTTCCAAAAGTGTAATACCACGAAGAACATTTTACATAACATTCCCTGAGCCATCTTTCCATTTTGTTGAATTACATGTGCCTCTGAGTTTATAGACACCCTAGTGCTGCCTGCAGTGTAGCACTGATTCTAAATTACAATTATTCCTTCCATCTCCATTCTGCATTTAATATTGAAAGCTGAACTACATTTTTTTGTGTCTCAACATTGTGTCTGGTACATTATGGATATTTAAACAAAAATTTTCTCTGGACAAGCGAATTTATCAGAGAGATATTTGTTAACTGTCTTTATAGAAATTCCTACAAGCATAAGATTTACAATAAGCAGAAAAGAAAGCTTTTCGGACACTTTTATGGTGCTACATGTTACAATCAACTGTACAGAACATACAGACGCATATATTATTATTCATTAATAATAATGAAAAGCCAAAAAGATGAGTAACATATATATCAGTGATAATGAACAAATAACATTTTAACATCATAAACATATGCATATACACGTAAGAATAAGGATGTAGAAACCATGTAGAGTATTTGTAACATTTGTAGACATGAATGAATCAATAAAATAATTTAATTCATACATTTAGCCATCTCAGCGGTTACTTCTACAAATCACCTGCTCCACATAGTCTATGTTCCCTTGCTGTTCACACCACCAGAATAGTATTTTGGTGTTCACAGACCACACTAGCTGCAATTAATTGAACTTTCCGCTTTCTGTTCACCCGGATGCTTCATTTCAGTAACGTGCCTGGTTTCTTGTTTTTGAAAATGCTCCCCCATGAAGTATAATTATCACCTCTTCCAGGGAGTGTTTCTTGATTCATAGGAAAATGGCCACTTCCGTGGAAAAGAAAGAAAGAAAGAAAGAAGGAAGGAAGGAAGGAAGGAAGGAAGGAAGGAAGGAAGGAAGGAAGGAAGGAAGGAAACCACATCTGACTCTACTGAACTGGCAAACATAATTTTAAATTCTTCTAATACAGAGAAAAAGAGCACAGGAGGGAGGGAAGCGAGTGGCATCTATGATATACATTTGGAGAGGCAGAAGGACATGATGTTCACAATAAAAAGTGAATTATGCAGGGTAGTCATAACACACACCTTTAGTCCCAGCACACAGGAGGCAGACGCAGGCAGATCACTGTGAGTTCGAAGCCAGCCTGGTCTACAGAGTGAGTTCCAGGCCCGGCTCCAAAGCTACAGAGGAACCCTGTCTCAAAAAAAAAAAGTGAATGATATTCAGGAATGATATATAGTGATATATACATACTATCAATCAAGCAATTTAAATTTTCAATGCAAAAAGAAGGTTGTAAGGTTAAATAGAATGATTAGAGTAGGCTTCACCAAGAAAGCAGCATCAGAAACAAGAGAAAACTAGAGAGAAAGTCAGCTCTGTTAGAAGTCTTCACGAAGGCAACCATTGTCACTATTGTCTCCTAACTCTGAAATTAGAATTGATCTATATCAGGTCCTGGAAAGAAGTATTTTTAATTTTTTTCAGAGGAATATAGGTTCATTTCTAAAAACATGGTGCTTGGTAAGTACTAATCATTGTCTCATAGTGAAAGGTCTACAAACCATGGGAGAGATATATGAGCAGTGATATTCATTATTTTTTCCCAAGGTATTTCAGGAGAATTGTACAAAGAACACTGTGGAGGATTTGCTTTGCTTTCTGAACCTGGGAATTGAGAAGCTTTCCAGAAAGCTTCTAGAAAGTTCCACAATTGACTTGAGTGTGATGAGGTAGCTCAAGTTAGTGGGTAACTAGGGAAGAGAGGTTGGTAGAAGTACGGAAGGTGTGTGAGTGATTGTTGGCGGATGGGGAAGACGCAGGGGCTTGTACAATCTTAGGAAGCTGTAATTCAGTATTTATAACTGGAGGGATACAGAAGATGGGGGAGGCTAAGATCAGAGAAGTTTGCAAGGGTTGCTTGATGAGGTTGGAGCGGAGCTTACATTTTATCTGAGTGTATGAGACATTGGGCACCAAATAGGTTTAAGAAGCCACTACTGAGATCTCTTTAGTTCAGATGATGAACTTCAGTGGCAGGGGTAGACAGTGATGGAATGACATCCAGTTTAAAGTAAGGGTAGCAATCCTGAGAGGGTAACTCTCCCCCAGGAAAGAACTGACTGACCATGGTCCTAGATGGCAAAGCTTTACTGAAAAATCAGTATGAAAATATATCAGGCATACTGATGAAGGGGAGGTAGATAAAATAGTGATCAGGCAATGGAAAAGCAAGTCATAGGAGAAGTCAAATGTTGTGTAGGCTCGCCATTTGAGCGGATATTGAAATAGAAGTAGTAGCCAGTCATGAGGACACGCATAAGGCCATGTTTCTAGGAAGGGCGGCTGAAGTTTGTCATTTCTGAAGGACCAATAAAGCAACCAGGTGATGAGCAGCAGGCTGGCTGGAAGGGCCTTGCATTCACAGAACCTTTCAGTGTGGTTCCAGGAACACACCAATGTGACTTCTTTAGATTATCATGTTCCTGTGATCATTATAAACGGCAATCAGAGTTCCGGCAGAGAGATTAAGGGATTTAGAGCCACTCTTCAATTTGTATGAAAATGGAAAGAAGAATTGCTTTCACACTTGTAAAATGTGCCTTTTAGGATGTATATAGCTAAGAGAGGAAGAAATGAAGCAGGTATTTCCATAGTTTAGGATTTCTTAATTTTCTTTTACATGTTTTGCTTTCCTTTTATGTGTTGGGTTTTTATCCATGTGTGTATGCATGTTCACATATGTATGCTCACACATGTATGTGCAGACTCACAAGCACTTGTGTGTATATGGGGGGGGGCGCGAAGGCCAGAGGATGATGTCTAGAGATTTGCGCAATCACCCTTAGCTATTTGAAGCAGTCTCTCAATTTTAGACCCAGAATTGCTCACTGCTACCACTAGTCTAGCTAGGCCCCTAGCTCTGGTGGTCTCCTGTCTCCACTTTCTGGACGTTGGCATTATAGGCTGGCCTCAGTGCCCACCTGGCAGGCACAGGTGCTCTTGGAATCTGAACTCTGGTCAGGTCCTCATGCCTGCTATTTATATGGCAAAAAACTTTAACTGCTGAGACATCTTCCTAGCCCAGGTTAGCAGACTTTTGTAAAAGGCGAAAAATAGGTTCTCTTTTACTAGTTGCAGGCAGTATTAGTTTAGAGAAGAAGTATGTACCACTCCCCAATGGCGACACCATTCCCCAGATATCCTTAGGCTCCATAGCAGTCCAAGGGAAGATACTTTTCTTGTCTCCTTGATGATCTAAAACAGTTTAGGGGACGATGCATGCCTTTTTCTAAATCCCAGCCTCTTTATAACTCTGTCGGATAGATTCTCTGCATCACAGATTCACCACATGCAGGGAGCCATGGGAGAAGGGAGCCACGGACAGGAGCTGAATGGAGTGGGGGAAAAATCAGCTGAAGTCTGCTCCCTCACTACTGAGTCACTGTGTGGCCTTGAACAAGATAAGCTCCTCCCTGGTTCTCAATTTCTTTCCTATGAAGTAAAAGAGTCAGTTGAATAGTTAATTGAGAGCCTTTCAGGCGATCCTATTGATGAGTCTCTCAGTGCAGTTGCTCCGAGAAATGTTCAGAGCGCTCCATTGTCCACAAGTCTCTTTGTGAATGATTCAGAGTTTGCCAGCCTGGGACGTGGAGATGAATCATTATCATAGGCAAACATTTTCACAAAGAAGTGATCCTAAAAGAATAATGCCCAGACTCGTGGGCCTTTTTTCTCCCCGCAGCATCTGGCTTTCCTCTGATGACACAGATTTGGTTTTGTGTTAACAATCATCTGTTTGTTCCAAGGGGGGGGGTGTTTCTGGTTCCATTAGCATTTTCTAGAAGTCAGAAAGATTTTGAAGAACAGTATCTTGTGGTTTGAACCTGGAGGGCTTTTCTCTTCAGTGCCGTCTGAGGTACAGCATGTTCAGATGTATGAGTTTTTTATTTTGTGGTGCATCCATCATTGGGATCCCATATTTTTCAATAAAAAGGATCAATGAAAATATTAAAAATTCTGGTGATTTGCATACCACCATGAATGATAGTTAATGCTTTCCTGATGGGTAATTCACTTTCCAATTCAATTTTATATATGTAACTCTAAATTTAAAGCTACTATCCCTTGATGTTGAATAGGTCAGTAAAATTGGTAACAGTCTAATACCAGTTGCGATTAAAGGAATTGCACGACTCATAGAATGTTCTTACACACCTGTGTATTACTTAGTGACACATACTTGTTGGTTTTTTTTTCTGAGACTATGATCAAACATCCTGGGAGAGACAACTTAAGGAAGGAAAGCTTTATTTTTGCCTTGTAGTTCAAAAGTGATGTGGTCCACGCTAGTGGTGAAGACATGACATCAGTCAGGGATGGCACGGTGGCAAGAAAGAGTCTTGCTGATCACACTGCATCCACAGATTTGATCCATAAAATACAGCTCTAAGAAATGGCCCGGGCAGAGTGAGCATCATCTTACACTTTTTTTTTTGCGTGTCGAAGGGTGATAGACAACATTCTCAGGACACTCAGTAAATTACCCCCTCGCTCTGTTCTGAAGCCTGGGAAGCTTGGGGGTGGGGAGGGAATTTGGTTCAGATCTACTGATCATGGCCAGACTTAGTGGATCCCACCTGAAGTTGACGAATCCAGTGAATCATGGCTGAGGTAGCTGCTCTCTGCTCCCCATAGTTCCTTCTTTTCTAGCTGAGTAGCCTACCCTGTTTTGCATGGTTTTGATGAAGGAAGGGCCTTTGGGATACAGCTACAAACTGTTAACACATCACTTCTGCCTCATTTCATTGGGTAAACAACTTGGAAAGCAAAACAATAACCCTTGTAGATAATAGGCTTTATCTCTCAACAGAAGGAGCGTGACTTTTGTAATGCGTCTCAAACAGAGCCAAACATCTCCTTACTTCCCCGTGCTGCTTTTCACAGTGTGGTCCTCTGTGGCTAGTAATAACCTACACCTGGGTTCTTTGGAGTGTTCATAAATGTGTGTGTGGCCTCATCTCACTATTAACAGAAGTGCTAACTGCTCTCTAATTTTAGCGTGTATCTTTTAAATGTCAAAAGACAGATTTTTTTCCTCCAACCCCCTTGCTTAGTCTTCAAGCTTTGAGTCACAAGAATAACTTTACTCTATGAAGACTGTGCCAGGAAAGAATAGAGTCAAATGCGGAGGAGATTTTTGACAACTTACTTTTGACACTTCCCTAGTCCAGTATGTATCTAGCCAAGTAGGCAGGGAGTTATATTTTCTAAATTGAGACCATCAAGAGAAGTGCAAAGGAGAAAAGTTGCCCTTAGAGGCAAGAGTAGTTGAAATCCAGGCACTGCCTGTTGCAGGACTCAGGAAAGAGTTGGACCTTAGGAAATGAGCAGGAGTGGGGGGGAAGAGGGCAGAATCAGTATCAACAGTACTGACTGTGTGTGTGATGCCTACTATGCGTGAATCATTGATCTCTGAGGAAGAGGTTGCTAACTCATCTCCCAAAAACCTTACTCTTTAGACAGGATATGTAGGTGAAAGGAGAAACGTCTACAACGCAGTGAGAGTATAGCTAAGTTCACTGTGTTGCAAGGACTATAGGTGAACATGGGTGATGTGCCACACCTCTGGAAGGGAGACAGGAGGTTGAGCGTAGTGTTGAAAAAGAGGAAATGCCAGAAAGAAGTCGCAAAATAATCAATGCAGTAAGATAGAGCAAAGACGGCTGAGTTGAGAGAGGAATTATTGGCACGTAGGTTATTTTTGGAGTCTGGGAAGATAGTTAGGGGCTACTTATGAAGAACCCATGTGTCAGAACACGAAATTTATCTGTGTTCAGCATGTACAGTTTATGGGGTCCTTAGTGAATTTTTAGTCATTATTTGTAGTCTCATTCTACAGTTTAGCCCAACCCCCCACCTTGCCCTCGGGGTGTTGAGAACAGGAAAGTTAACACAGCTGTTTACACTACTGCCAGCTGCCAGCAAACCAAAATAGCCGAGCTTAACTACAGTACCAGTTTATTTCTCTCGCATAGCAAAGCCCAGCTGCTTGTCTCGGGCTGGGGTACTTCGCAGGGATAGTTACTGAGGTCTCCAATCTTGCTCTTGGAGCACAGATGGCCTAAGTCGTCTGTGAATAACACAGGACACAAAAGAACTAAGGGAATGGGCATCTTATCTGAAGGAGGCTGGTCTAGAAACTGGCACAGAATAGTTTCGTTCATATTGTTTGGTTAAGCTTATCATAGAATAACATAGGAAGCCTTCAGAAGTGTAACTTATTTTGGGTAACAGTAGGGGATAGGAAAGTTTATTCTAGAGCATAAAAGACAAGAAGGAATAAATAAGAGAGACATAAGGTAAATGGCTAACTTTTTAATATTACGCTACACTTATAAGCTCTTTGCCATTCTCATTAACAGCAGGGGACTTTAAACATGGTGAACCTGCTTTCCACTATATGGGTCTACTGAACAGTGTTCCGTTAGCAATTCTTTCAGTTGTATTTTAATACTTCCTAACATTGTCTGAGGTGAAATTTCTTTTTACTTCTTTGGGTTTGTATCTCTTGTAGCTCAGATTGGCCTGAAACTCAACTCAACGTGTAGTCAAGGGTGACTTTAGACTCCTAACTACCTTTGCTCCATCTCCCAAGCTCTGAGCCTCCAAGTCTAAACCATTTCATTTAACTTAATTATAGAAGCAATTTATATATTTATATAACACATATTTATATAGAAGTAATTTCTTGTGGTATCTTTATTTACATAAAATTTGGGGTCCTATTAATAGAGCAAAAAAGGAAAGCAGGTGCTATGGCCTAATCCAGGCCAGTTGGTGCATTTTATAAAATGTGAGTATTAAGAAGACGGGTGTCATTGAAGCCAGCACTTCAATAGCCTTCCATCTACAGTAGTATTTAATTCTAAATATGTTCTATTACCAAGCATGCCACCTGGCATACATCAGAGATACATGGGAAAATAAGTGGGACTGAACTGCATCTCCTCACACACTCTTAACAATGACATCAAACTCATAAAGACACATAGACCGTTCCACCACTGGCTTATTTATCTCTGTTCATTGACTCAATTAACATTTATTGTGCTTTCCTTAAGCATTTGCATGAATGCTGATTGCTGGGGAATTTAAAAAAATTGACTAAATAATAGCCTCTACTTCCAAAGAGCTCACACTACGGTGGAGAAACATTCCGTTTGATTGTGTGGAAAGTGCTGCACGACACTAAGAAAGTACAGTGGAAATGCGTTATTCCATCTCGTAATCAGAAAGGCGATTAGAGGACTTAATACAAAGACTCCGCCTTAGAGGATGAATAAGGATCCACCAAGGAGCGATTAAATACATCAGCAGTCACGTTAATGCCACTCAGCACTTTATCTGTGTCCCAATCCTAGTTAATCAGGGTACCTTCTCTTCAGCCAGACCTCATCTGATGCCACACTCAACCTCGGATGGGTCCTCTAGCGGTGCACTTTGTAGTGTGTTTGCTCTCTGCCTGGGGTCATGGAGATGTCATACATACAGGAGCAATCTCTTCTTGTCCTTTGGGCTTTGCCATCGTCATTGTCCACCAATGTGCTAGTCCATACACAAACCCATGCCCTTCTTCTGCTCTTCCTGCTTGTCCCTTCAATCACACCTATGTGTCTACGTTGAAGGCACCTACTTGTACCCTGCAGTACCTTTCTCCTTCCCCCATCTTCCTAGGTGGTAGCAGTTTGTCATCTTTAAAGTAACCACGCCACTAGCATCGTGTCGCCACGTCGCCACTAGGCTCCCCTCCCCAGCAAGGATTTTCTGTTTCTCAGCACTAAGTGGTTTTGTGCTTGAGGCTCTGAGAAACATCTGAGTTTCCAGCAGCTGTGTTTTGCATTGTCCTCATTTTGTATAATTAAGAAAAACAGGAAGCCAATCACTTAAGTAAAGCTGACCCTCTTCATTCTACAGACCCAAGCAAGGACTGCAGCGGGATTTTTATAGCACACAGTTGACAAAATTTACCCTACGATCCACTTGAAAGTAGAACAAGGTTAGAGAAACTGTGATGGCATAGTAGCCTTCCTCCTGAGTACAAACAGCTGTGTTTTTCTGAGACCACACAGTCCAGTTTCGAGACGCTTCTCTTATATAAGCAGCTATTGGTTTGGTTTGTCATGTTATGGTACAGGATTTCCTCTCACGTTCTCTGCACCAACTCAAATACTGGGAGTTGGTAGACATTTTACCTTACAATTTTCATCTGCTGTACAGCCAGCTTTTTACCAACAGGTCTTTCCCTTTTGTGTATTAGACAAACAGAGTTGTATTGCAGGATATCGGAGGGGGGGTGTATGCGTGTGTGCGTATGTGTGTGTGTGCTTGCATGTGAGAGAAAGGAGGCGGAGAATATGGATTACTATTTAAAGGGAATTAAAACATATTTTAAATTAGTTTCTAGACATACACACAGGAAGCAGTAGTTTCTGAGGAAGTCCCAAGCTTTCTTTGATTTTAGTAAAGAGTATAGCTGGTAGTTTCTAGAAAAGAATGTCATTCTGTTTCTACTTGAGTCTCATGAAACCTAACACATAAATAGTGGCTATGTTAGTCATCAGCAGGGTCTTGTTCAATAAAATGTTAATGTTTATTGACTGTGTCATAATGGTTGATTACTGTGGTTAGTAAAAGAGATATGGCGATATTGAAAAGGTAGTCTTTGCCCTGCAAGCATTTGCTTGATTCCAGGGGAAGTTGACGTGTGCACAGTGAAAGGTAACCCCCAGGGCCGTATTCACGTGACCTGGGTTCTCTTCTCACAAACACCGACCGTGGCTAGACCCATCCACCGCTTGACTTTGAACTCTGTCATCCAAGTCTATCAAGAGACCATCTGACAGAATCTTGATGGCGCAATGATTCCCTAAATCAGCACATCCTCTGCTTTAAGGCTTTGTGACCAACTTCCAGGAAGTGGACACCTTTCTTCGGGATATTCGTAGTGATCTATGTGCTCAGTAGACTTAGATAATATTTTTACACAATATTGTAGTCTTAATTTTACTTCAGAGCCTTTTGAAGTGGGATTAATTTTAGTCCTAGGCACAGAGGCCAATCACCTCAGTTAAATTTAATAATTCCTCTGGTGTTGTCCCACGAGAGATTCTGTATTTAAACCCAAACACACAGTCTTGCTGTCCACTCTTGCACTATATTGACAGCCTTTGCCGTTAGCTCACAGAAGTACATAGGACGTATTTCAAGTGTAGATACCAACTGAGCCCTAATTCCCATGTTACAAGTGGCTCTCGCCACCTTCGTACCTAGACAACCTGGGTACAATTTCCTCTCTTGGTTCCTTCTCACAAACATGAAAATATACAGTATAAGTGTTTTCACATAGAACAATGACTGTTTCAAGGAATACTACATTATTAAACATGGCATTGTTGTAAGTGGGGGGAGAGGTGTGTGTGTTGTGTTCCCAGCACCCAGCTTCCAGCCCCCAGCCACTGGCCTGCTCAGCCGCTGGTTGCTTGCCCGAAATAACCACATGAGACTGTATTCATTTAAATACTGCCTTGCCCATCATCTCTAGCCTTTTCTTGGCTGGCTCTCATATCTAAACTAACCCATTATAAAAGTCTGTATGTCACCACGAGGTGGGTGACTTACCGGATGTTTCTATGGTACTTCCATCTGTGGCGGGGGTCTCATGGCAACTGGCCCACTTCCTTTCTTCTCCTCCCAGAACTTCCGTTCTGTCTACTCTGCCCACCTAATGACTGACCTATCTTATAATCCAGGCAGCTCTTTATTCAACCAATAAGAGTAATACAAAATACAGGAGAACACTTCCACATCATGGCATGGGACTAATAGAAGCTGGAGAATCTATCTCTAGAGTTATTAAAAAATAAAGAATGATTTTTCATGTTTTACACACAGGTCATATGGACTAGATTATCTTTAGAGAAAAATTCAGCCTTTACAGTCCTAGCACTACAATGTGTAATACTCTCACTAGGCTGGGAGGAAACTGCAAACAAAACTAGGAATACTTATTAGTGACTAGCTGATGGGGTGACTGCAGGTCAAGCAGGTGACACCAGATGGCAGTGTCAGGAACCTACCATGGCTGTTTGAGAGAAAAACTGATTTATAGCCTAAGAGGGACCCTAGATAACACTTTGTCCATGCCATTGCACATTTATGGGAAACTTGAGACTCATCACTGTGATATGCCTCACACTCTATGCAGAGTGAGAGATGGAGGCACAATTTAAGGGATATTTAAAGCAAGAGATATTTCATGTATTGCAAAGAGTACTCTGTCTTTCCGTTTGTTCTCAAACAACCTCTTCCTTTTCCGGTTTCAACAGTTAAGGGAAGAGTCGACTCTTGTGTGGGACCTCTGGAGGGGTCACAAGTCTTCCTTCAGGGACATTTACAGTGTCTTCAAACACTCTACAGAAACAAGTCCTACAGACACACTGGTCCAGATTCCTGTAGGTCATTGCTGATGGTGAATTTAGCCAGCTTTTAACCAAGTTCTCACATTTTTTTCTCAATGGCATACATAATTTATTGACACATCCTTTCCAACATTCAACTTATTATAAAATCCACCAAAATATTCCAGTGTAGAGAAGACTGGAGTGACCCATTATTGCCCCAGCATGAGCAGGCTCCTCTGAAATAGGTCTCCTTGGGCAGTGGTGGTGCACGCAGAGGCAGGTGGAGCTCTGTCAGTTCGAGACCAGCCTGGTCTACAAGAGCTAGTTCCAGCACAGGCTCCAAAGCCACAGAGAAACCCTGTCTCTAAAAACAAAACAAAACAAACAAAAATTAAAATTGGTCTCACCTACATCAAATAATCTGCATATTCCTGTGACTGCATTAAATGCAACATTTTCTTTCTGGGCTTCTAAATCTAAAGCAAATGCACCAGAATGTAAGTGAGATTTCATGCTTTTGTCTCTTCAATATACCCCATGTTTCTAAGTTTTCATGTGCAATCGGTTTATGATTATTATTAATATCTGCAGTGTTCCTGACAAGTGAGTGCGGGATAGCAGAGAGCCACTGCTTTTTCCTATTTTCCCAAATGAGAATTTGATGATAAGAAAATCTCTACCAGATACTGTGCTTTTCTCCGGTCACACAGCCTCTTGCAGTCAGAGCCAAGACTGAGATAGGAAGGGTCCTATATCGATTATGGTTTCCCTTGCCTTTCTAATAACATTTTCTGGACATAAGAGCCAACTGTGCAGGGGCTACAAGAATAAGACTGATTTGATGGTCTGCCGTTAATCTGCGTCAATAGAGAACACACATTAGTGTCTTCAGCAGCTGGGCCACCTTGCCTTAGGCTCTGTGACATGAAGACCTTTGCAGTGATCTCTTAGTGCTGCTCTCTGCACCTAGAATGGCAAGTACTGGAGAAAATCATGATGCTCCCAACTCAAGGGATGGCTGTCTAAATGTCACTCAGTCGTTGCTGCTCACTAATTACGTTGGAAAGAGGTCTCCAAAATGTCATGGCTTTTATAGAAAAACCCAACGTTAATAGTACATGCCAGAAAAACATAAATCATGTGGATTATTCATTCAATTTGCCATCATCCTTCAATATTTAGGACAGTTCAACATCAGAGGAGCCCGAAAAGTTTCCAAGTGCCAGTTGGAGGCTCCCTCCTTTTGCTAGTTGAGTCCCTAGAGGTCTCAGGGACTTAGTTACCGTGTCCAGTACTAGGAATGCCATATGATCCTGAGTCAGCTTTTACATATGTCACACAGGGCACACTTATGTAAATGAAGATAAATTAAGGTTTACATAAGGTAGATAGTAATTTTTTCTAGTGGCTAAATTATAATATGCATATACTATACATTAAACACACATGAACTATCATAGTTCCTTGGAAGAGTGTCAAACACATGAAAGACTTGCAACCAAAATTTAGTATAAGATGGGACACATGTAGTTCCTAGATTCTTATTTAATAAGTGACAAACATAATTTCCAATGACTTGATATAATTATACTATTGTAAACATCAAGAGATAGGGAGCATATTTAGAAGGTTGTGTGTAGTCTTAGGGACTTAGGTCTGGACTATCCCTCTGCAAACAAATAAGGTATCTGAAAACAAGGAGGTGGGTACACCAATTTTCTTCTTCTTTGTGATTTTTACATTTTCTACTTCCTTAAAAGTTAGTATTGTCAGGAGATCCAGGGAGTCATGGGAAGAGCTGGCATTCTTAGGGGATCAGGATGTGGTCATAGCTCATCCAGTGACAGTCATCATGCATAAACAGACCCTTCTACAGCCAGAAGATTGAGTGAAGTGATGTCTTAGAATTTCATCCAGTACTTTGATCATTGACTCTTCAGACAATTTGCAAGTTTATATTAAAGTGGATTTTTCTACTGTGTTTAGTAAAAATAAAGACAGAAACACAATTACATGTCTTAATTATCCACATGGATCCTGTTTGATTGAAGCCCATTAATTCTTTTATTTGACATTCATAATATCCATCAACACTACAAAGAAAAAAAGCTCATTATAAGCCTCCAAATTCATGTGTGTGGTGGACTAGATGTGTGCGCTCATCTAGAATGCTTTAATGAATAATTTATTTTTGAAATATTTTCTCAGCATTTCAATTGAAATGCTACCCATATATTTAATATATATTTATTGCCCTTTCTAGACTATAAGAACAAGTTTTATATTCCTCAACAATGATTTAGTAAATATTCATTGAGGGCTTATAAATGTCAAGCACTGAACTTCTAGATTTAGTGACTATAAAGAAATAAAACAGAATAGAGTCTACTTTCTTCAAGAAGATCACATTGCAGTGAACAGTAAGACTTACAAATAGATCAATTGCCTTTCAAATTATTGGTATTGAAGCCAGATCTTGAAACACCCAGAAGAGGTGATGTGGGAATCCCCGCTGTATGCTGTGAATACCATAGGTTAATATAGAAACTGCTTTGAGCCTTCTGCAGAGCGGGGCAGAACAGAGTTAGTCAGGGAAAACTAAACTAAATGCTGGGAGAAAGAAGGTGGAGTCAATAAGAAGCCTTGTAGCCCTGGCGGATACAGACGTCAGAACTTTACCCAGTAAGCCACAGCCTTGTGGCAATACACAAATTAATAGAGATGGGTTAATTTAAGTTATGAGTTAGCCAGAAATATGCTTACGTTATTAGCCAAACAGCATTGCATATAATATGGTTTCTGTGTGATTATTTCGGGGTTGAGCAGCCAGGAACAAGCAGCCTCCTGCAACAAAGAGGGAACATTGGCTGTCATAAGAAAAGTTTCAGAGACAAGGTAACATTTTGTCTGAGTCTTCTAGAATGCAGAAACATTAACTCTCAGGCTACAACCAACACCCTGATCTGTGTGGTGGCTGATGTCACCGTGGAGTCCATAGGAATAAGAGCCCTTATCAGTGTTGGGATGCTGTGAGATTCTCAGAAGAGAGTTATGAAAATATGAAATAATGAACTAATATGAAAGAGCCTCATGCAGAAATATACCAGTAGAATAATTGTCACGTATATTCTCACCTGGGTCTATTGAGCCAGATAACTCCAGACTCACTGGCAGTGTTCGACAAACACATGTGTGCTTGTTCACATAACCAGATGTTTTACCAGTGTCATTATGTGCTCTTATGCAGTTAATATCTACCCACACCCACAAACAGACTATAGAATCCAAGAAAGAAGGGACTGAAATTCCTTTGATCAACCTAGCCAAGTAAGAAATTCACCAACTTAGTAAATGATTGCTGGAGGGATGTCATGATCAACAGGTGACCTATCATTGCCATAATACAATGTTAGGTTCTGTTTTGAAAAAATGAGCGCTTCAACTCTGGAATGTTGTTTCTTTCACGGCAAAAGTGGTGACCCAGACCTCCCGACACGGTACCCTCTCCCTTCGAAATTAAGTTCAGCTCCCTGCTTCTTTTTCTTGCCCGAATAAATCTTTAATTTTTCTCATTTATAAATACGCTTGAACGCGAACATCACAACAGGAAAAGATATTGCAGTGTTAATCTTTCCTCTTCTGGATCATTGGACCCAAAATATAGAGTGCATTCATTTTATTTCATCTAAGGGTTTTGTTGTAAAACAGGGGGGGAGGTGCGGGTTGTGTTCCCGGCACCCGGCTCCCAGCCCCCAGCTGCCGGCCCGCTCAGCCGCTGGTTGCTTGTACCTGAAATAACCACATGAGAACGGTATTCATTTAAATACTGCCTGGCCCATTATCACTAGTCTCTTCTTGGCTAGCCCTCAACTCATAAACTAACCCATTCCTAATAATCTGTGTGTCACCACGAGGTGGTGACTTACCAGAAAAGTCTAACCTGCATCCATCTCCAGCGGGGGCGTCATGGCGTCTGGCACAGTTCCTTTCTTCCCTGAACTCTGTTCTGTCTACTCCGCCCACCTAAGGGCTGTGTCCTCACCTATAGGCCAGGCAGTTCTTTATTCAACCAATGAGAGTAACCTAAATGCAGAACCCTCCTACACCAGGGGTTGAAATAGGAAATCTCGCAACATCCTCCCTTCTTTCTAGAAATCTTCCATCTCTCCTGGAAAGGTATTAGAGGGGTCCAGTCAGATCCCTTGAGACTCCATTACCTCCCAGGGCCATGATAAAGTGTTCTACTGAATAAAATTACGTTCTACGTCTTCTCATTAACAGAAGAGGATGAACGTGCCTGCCAATTCTGTTGCCTTTCAGCTTGGGGGTGCCTTGCTTTGGCTTGGTCATTTGTAAAATGTGAACCTTCCTAACGGGGACCTAGTTAGTCATTGGAGCAATGAGTTTCAGCTGAATTAATGGTGCCTAGCACACCGTGAGCGCTCAATGGGAGTCAACAGCAATTTATGTGCTGACTTAAGATGCTCCATGGAAGAGCATTGCCTGAAATCCATGTTGGGTAGCTTTCCTATTGCATTTGACCTAAGGAAAAAGATGACGCTTGTAGGTGTGGATCACAGATGATAGATAGCTCTGTAGCTGTGTTCTCTGAATCGTAAACGAATTTGCAAAGGGTATTGAAACGGACCTGTGAGTTTCCTACAAGTAACAAGTTGGCTAAGTACAAGGAGATGTATCTTCTGGAGCTAGGTACTCTTCCTCCTCTAAGTTCATCTGTGTAAGCGACTTCATCCATCATTATCCATCCTTAGTTCTCTACCAACGTAACAGTTAAGAATGAGTAGAAGAAGCCTGTTACAGACAGCATGGTAAGGCACAGCCCATTTCCTGCTTCTCCTAGGTACTCAATAGCTGTGATTTGATTAATTCTAAATTAAAATAGGATTTTTAAATCTTACAACAGTGAACCCACAGAGTCCATGAAATGTCAAAAAGGCATGCGATCAGCAGAGTTCTGTTTGAAGGACTTAGGAGGTGAAGTTTGAGATTAGAATGAAGCATATGGTAGCCCGTGCCGATGGCACTCATTTGCATTCTGAAGGCTTTTAATTACAAGGAATTACAATTCCGCTGGTATCCCCATAGCTCTGGACCTAGAGTTTCAAAAGCAAATCAATATTATGTGTTTGTTAAATTATAACCTTTGTGGAAAATCAATAAGACGCTTGCTGAGAAAAATATTTGACTATTCAACTGGATTGTGGGAAGTCTTGCCAAAGGCTGAGTTCAATTATTTATTTAAACATAATCATGAAGTGAACTACTTCATTATATCGGTATATTATAATGACTTATGTATGCATATGTTGCAGAGACTCTGGTTCCTAACCTCTGCTTTCTCCAGCTTCCCTTGGTTTCCCCCTTACCATTCGAATGCGGGAAAATCACCTTCTGTCTCTTGGGGTTTTTTTGTTTGTTTGTTTGTTTGTTTTTTTGACACAGGGTTTCTCTGTGTTGCTTTGGAGCCTGTCCTGGAACTAGCTCTTGTAGACCAGGCTGGCCTCGAACTCACAGAGATCCACCTGCCTCTGCCTCCCGAGTGCTGGGATTAAAGGCAGGCGCCACCACCACCCTGCCTGTCTCTTGTTAACACCAGACTTGATTCTTATTTCCTTCAAAATGATTTGGTTATGATGACAATGATAAAAAAAAATTTACAAGTTCTAAAACATAGGTGTCAAGGACTGGCCTCAACAGAATCACCTCTTACCAGTGTAGGGCTCTGGGAATTAAAGACAGAAACCATAGAATAATACCGGGAGGGTATTCCAATGATTACTGAAATCCTGAAATCAACCACTTTTATTTTTCCACAGCTTTTATGCCCAATGTAAACAGGAGGGAGAAGGTAACAAAAGCCCTCATTAACATGATACAAGGATTAAGTCACACAGTCAGTTGCTTTGTCACTCTGAGCCATCAAGTCATTAGTATTCTCCTGTCTAGGTAGCAAAGGTGCCCTATATCACAAATGCTGGCAACTACCCTTCCCCAGGTGACCTCATAGTTACAAAGGAACGGGCGGAAGTATGTTTGCATATCCTGACCTCCTGTCAGGATGGCCTGGAGCCCTCTTAATGTCTAAAAATCCAAGCAATCACAGCCTGAGCTGGGAGTTGTGGCTCTGCTTGTCAATCCTTCAAACTCTCTGACATCATACATGGTGGAAATGGACCTGCATTTTTTTTTTTTGGCCTCTACACAGAAGTACTTGGTTAATTGCCGCATATAACAATTGAAATACGTATTGCTCAAAATTGAATTATTTGCCTTCCCACGGCCAGGCTTCCGTCTAGTCTTCAATTTGGACATCATCCTTTGTGATGCTAGGCATATTGTAGGCAGGAGAACCCAGACAATAAAAGTCTCTTCTGACCCCTGTTGGCCAGTAGGGAACATTTGAGAAGGGGCGGACAGAAAGGAAGGTCAAAATTCTTAGACGTGGTAGTTCATTTGGTTTTTGAAAACAGGTTGGTGGGGGTGGTTAGAAAGGTGTTTGCCCGAAAGTCTTAGCAAAGCTATAGATGCAAGTTTGCAGGTCAGTTGAACAGGGACAGAACAGCAGTTCAAGGTTAGTCGCCTTCAGGGAGTCATGGAAGTACGGAAGAATATCACGGAGGAGTATCAAGTTACATCAAGTTGAGAGGCACTGAGCACAGCTGGGCCATACCCTAGGGATTGAAAAGTGTGGTAGAAAATGGTGGTGGTGGTGATGGGGTGTGTGTGTGTGTGTGTGTGTGTGTGTGTGTGTGTGTGTGTGTATTTGGAGTGAAGGAGAAGTATACAGAACACTGGGAATTTAGACTCAAGGCAGTACGAGGAAGGCACTGTATGTGGGAACAAGCAGTCTACTTTGGATGCTGGAAATAAAGAGCAAAGAAATAAGAAAACAAGTGAATCCCTCAGAGTTTAACAAAAGGTGTGTGTGGGGGGAAGAAAGCCCTTCGTTTTCCTGTACAAAAGAGAAAGAGGTAGACGGGTAGATACAAAATTTGTAAGACAGAAGCAGGTGTGCTACATCCATAAACCATGCATTGGTTACAGCTTTACCCAGTCAAGTGCCCTTAGACATGTGTAGAGATTGTATTTGAACGTGCTTAGCTTGCCCCCTTGTGGCTAATGTTAGATCCTGCATGCAGAGGATCAAACTTGGGAAACAAACGAAACCCAACTGAATTAGTGAAATGCTTATTTACCACAAATACTTGAGACAAAGAGGTAGCAGAAAGATTACTCTAAGAATAAATATCAATAATTACTGAATATAACCTAGAAACTATCTTCGTATCTTTGGCAGTTTTGTGCTCTCTCAAACCCCATGTATACTTCATCTGTTGATTCAATTATCTTAATATTAGCTGGGGTACTGGTATTTTCATGGATCATGCCAGGGTTTTTATTTATTATTTTTTTATTTTTTTATCGTGTGCATTTGTATTTATGCTGTGCGTGTTCATACAGGCGTAAGTTCGACAAGGTGTACGTGTGGAGGTCAGGGAACAGCTTTCCCCAGAGTCTCTTTCCATTGTAGGCTGTTGTGACTAACCGCAGGTTTTCAGGTGTATAGAGCAAGAGTTTTTACCCTATGAGTCCTCGCTCTGCTCTGATAATACCAAGCTATGGGGAGACTGTAACATGAGGGGCCTGCTTGTTGGGGTTACTGTCCCGCCCAGTACCCCACAGCCGGCAAGCCCCAAAGAAAATCACACAGAGAGTCTACATTAAGTTATACACTGATTGGCCCATTAGCTCAGTCTTTCTACCAGCTCCCATAACTTTATTAACCCACTGTCAGCCACATGGCCAGTACCTTT